>JZKD02S0189945.1:0-19432 GCA_000966675.3 Picea glauca | reverse complement strand
GGATCATATCATATAGAAACGAGATTAACCATGACCCCTATATAATCAAGTATGATTCATAGATTATCATGCTCAATGCCTCATCAATTAAATAAATAAAACCAAGTTGTGAAATTAGAGCGAAAGTAGGTAAATGGACATAGTTTGAAAATTATTCCAGCCACTTAATAGCAAACCAAAGGTAAGTGCCTTTGAGAAAATCATGACAGTCCAAAAAGATGGAGGAGTTTTCATGCTTTCAGTCGTGAAAACTGAATCGAAACCAAATTGCAATTTTCGCATGAAATAAAAAGAATGTCTGCTTGCACAATGCGACGATGACTTGACGTTCAGGAGACCAAAGGTGTGGGCAGCTTATATGACAATTGAAAAAATTGAATTGCCTGCCAACAATTACTTAGACTCCCAAGAGTGTATAAGTGTTCTGATATAGGGTCCTGAGGAAAATATTTGGCTAGATAATCCTTTTCTATATCCTTCCCACCAAGTGGGCCCTGAATCCACTCACTACTATCTGATTAAGTACCATATTTGTTTTGATGAGAGGAGTCATTCTTATTTGTATGAGAAGTGTCATTCTTCTCATTCCCATCCTTTTTCGCTCCTACTTTTTTCTCTTTTAGAGGGCTAGCTATAGATACCTTAGTGTTGGAATTTTCATTAACAGTGGGGACGACATCTTCTCCCCCTTTCTCCTCATATCCTGTCAGATCAATGATTTCAAAAGGCTTCATATTAGTGGTTTATTTTCTATATCCTTCCCCAGCTTCTACTCTTATTCTTCCTTTCCCTTTTCCAAACTCTCTAACTCTTCTTTCTCATGTTGTATTTCTTCCTCTTCCTATCTTATATTTAGCTCATTGACCCTTTCCTGTTACCATTTTAGATTTAGTTCCTCCTCTTGTTGTTAGGCCTATTCTTCTTCATCTCACTTCCCTTTCTCAATGAATTCAAGCTCCCTTTTCTCCTTTTCAAGTTTCCTTCTTTGTTCGGCAAGTGCTTCCTATGTTACCTCTTCATCTTCTTTCTTTCTCCGTTCTTCTTTAAGTATTGCCTCTTCAAATTTCTCCTTTAGGATTCTTTCTTATTTTTCTTGTAGGGCTTGCTTCTCCTTCTTTGTTATGAGTTCTTCCTCTCCTCACTATTTCCATTTACTAGAATGATTTTTAGAAGAGACTCTAAGATTCACCATTTTGATTTTCTCCTTTACAAGTAGAGAGGAAAAGATTGTTACAATTGGGTTGGCCCTTCTCTTTTCCACTTCTTTCCAGTCTTGGGAAATTTCAATGAAAAATTCTTCTTTCCACTTTTTATGAGCATATAGCCAAGTCAATACCACTTACTCTGCATGCTTTGGGACTAATCCTTTGGGGTCATTTTTTCCATACCTCCCTTTCTTGAATCTGTATTCTAAGTGTACTTAGCCTTCTTTCTTGGCATGCTTGGATTCTTTGACCATAATAACCTATCTAAAATTTAGAGGGGATAAAAAACCTAATTTTATCCTTCACGAGCATGGCATTGAATCCTTGCATGATAGTTTAATAAAAAATCTCTCTTATAACCAATCTATCAGGTACATACACATGTAGTAGATGTGGTGGGATAATGACTCCATACATTCTTATATAGTTTTGTTTTTCCTCAAAGTACTAGTTCCCTATGCAATTTAAAATCTTCTTTTCTTTCTTGGATAATCTAGGACACTCTTGTCCAAGTACAAGAAATTAGGTCCTAGGAATGAAAAAATCACAAATTTGGGGATAAAACCTTTTGTACCTATTTTACCAGAGCATGCTGAAGTACACATGGACATGTGGTTAAAAAATATTCCAATACAATGACAACCCATGGAATTTGTTTTGTGCACACAACACATCCAAGAGAAATGAGACCACATGGAACACAGGGGGGTCTCTAGGTTTTTGGGATTGTGCTTGAGAAATTTTCAGACTAATCTAGTTAGATATGACACCTCCCCATTTGAAATTTCTACCTCACATTGTCACATAATAATCCAAAGGTAACTAGGATTATTAGAACTAGGAGTATCTCCTTTCTCCATTCAATCTACACAAGAGGATCATAACATACATGTATGACTCCCTCAGCCTGGATATGAAATACCTATTGGTAGATCACTTGATAAAAATTAAATATCTCTTCCACCAATTGTTCAATATTTTATTGGTGTCATATTGTTAAAAGAATGAAATCACAAAGTCCTTGGCAAGGGACTCATTGGGGTATGGAAATTTGTAGCAGAGGGTCATATCTCGAGGAAGGAAGGAACCTATACATTATCCTTGGTCATTCACAATTTTACAATCCTTGTATTTGGTGTGACTAATGACCCATTCCATCAATTCTATACAAGGCATGAAAATTTCCCTAGTAATGACCAAATGTAGCACATATCTTTTTATTGCAAGGAAAAATACATCATCTACTTCCCTAAGCTGCAAGTCGCTATGTAGAGTAGATTTGGGGTAGTGTGCATTGTTAAATTTTGAGAAGATGTCATTCTAGGAATGAATTTTCACTTGTGTGGAAGCCTCTCTCCCTATGCAAGGCTCAGTGTCTCAAAACAACTTTACTATTTTGGAGATCTTTTTTGGGGGCATCATGATAAAGGATTGTCTATTCTTAGCGATAAGGGATTCTTCCACTCGTGTAAGTGTATAAATGGAAGCAACCTCAACATCACCAGATTATGTGACTAATGACTAGACTTTGTGACTACTGATCCATTCCATCAATTCTATACAAGGCATGATATCTGCCTTGACAATGCCCGATTGTAGCATGGATATTTTTATTGAAGGGAAAATTGCATTGTCGACTTCCCTAAGCTGTAGATGCTATGTGGACTAGATTCGGGGTAGTATCCATTGTTAAATTTTGATAAACGATTAATTCAGGAAGGGATTTTCACCCAAGTGGAAGCTCCACTCCTTACACAAGGCTCAATGTACCAAAACAATAGTACTATTTTTTAGATCTTTTTTGGGGACAACATGATAAGGGGTTCTCTATTCTTGGCCATCGGGGATGCTTCCATTCGCACAGGTGTAGAACTGGAACCAACCTCAACATCACCATATTGTGTCCTCAATTTATTGGGTGTCCTCTATGTGGTATATTTTCTGAGATGAATCTCGTCTACAAACAAACATTTATGCTCATAAAACATCCATATAAAACTCTTAAAACTAAATATTGCACATCATATCATACCTATATCAAAACAATGTCGATACCTAAAGGAACAAAGATTACCTGAAAAAAATCTTTCACTATGTGATTACTGGTCGATTGGATCCTTCATCACCATAGTTAGATGGAACGGTGGGTTCAATTGGTTAGCAAACAAGATGACCCGACGAATTCACTCAATCAATAACACACTTTGACTCAAACAAATAATACAACGAGTTTGGGAGAGAATGTATGTTAATAACGAACTCTTCAAGTGATGTGAGCAATATTTCGATAGTAATGGCATTTAAATGAAGTGGTAGTACCTCCTCCAACCTTTGATGGTTGAATTGATGCATGGACATGACTATCGACTGCTTTGTGGAGTCATTAAATTGTCACATAGTTTTTTGTAGATGAGAAATTAACCTGTCGGGAACCCCCCCAGATACTTCCCCACATGGTGGATGATATGGGTGCTAGAAGGATTTAAATTTAGGTGGATGATAGGATTAAATTGTCACATAGTTGTTTGGTCAGGTTTGGGTGCTAGAAGGATTTAATGCATAATTCAAATGTTGCATTGACCTAGTTATATGTGCTCGTATTCGTACCAAAGTGACATCATATATGCATGTGTGAGGGTGATGTACTTGAGAACCAATATGGCATTGGGAGGGAACATGTCGATACTTGGTTCTAGGAGTTGTTTTTCAATGTGTCGAGGGACCCACTTTAGTTGCAAGGTGAAAAAAGTACAAAATCAAAAATACAATAGCCTGGATTAAGATTTCCTTTTCAATTAGGTAGTCATCATTATACAGGAAGGAGTTTATTGGGCATCGGGTAAAGGTAGTAGTTACGTGGAAAATCGAAGTGGCATTGGATCAATACATGGTAATATTATATTGACTGGTGAGTGAGGTGTCATGTCAATAGTTCACATAGACATGGGGGATAACAAACCATCAAATCATAATATTGATGGATATAATGTGATTTCTTTGTTTGGTTGGATGACCATAAACGTTTGTAGAAAACAACCATAGGTCGTCGGGTGAGAGTGTGTGGATATTAAAACACACTATTGATCATCGGGTGTAAAGGGGGAGTATGCTAGATGAAGAACTTGGCCAATTTGGTCGATGGCCAATGGAGTCATTGGTGTCGATTGATTGGCATGAGTACCCTTCCATGGGACAAATCAACACTGTGAAAACCCTCGATGATTGATGGGTATGATAATCAAGGTATGACATGCAACTATCGTATCCTGGTACAATGATGACATGGAAATTACACTCGGTAAATGACGTGGAAAAAAAATCCTTCAATCTAAAAGTGAAGTCTATAGAATATGGTGTGGTAATGGTACAATCGACATGTGGCATCTTATGTAGCACTTCAAAATTCATGAAAGGTTCCTTCCTTAGTTGATCATGGATTAAGATTGAATGATGGCTTTGATCGAACAATGCATATTAATTGAAACCTAAAGCTTCACTTTTAAAATTGATTAGAGAACTTTTCTGAGGGCTTTGACCTTCACCTTGATGAATGGGAAAGGTTGAGTGCATATTGGAATGATGAATAGCCCAACAACCGATGGATTCGTCGGTCATCAGATAGTTACGTTGACCTTTGCAAATATCATCAAAACATCTTGCCATCCTTCGACCTGACAACTTCGTCGGCCCAAAAAGACCAATCGTCATTTTCTTAAATATTTTCATGTTTGGGCTTGTGTTATTTGGATGATTATCTTTCGAAGGTGGTTGCGACTACTTTGGGTTTGTAGGCTTTTGCTAGTTCCCCCTCCTTTGACAATAACTTGTGCTAGTGCCCTCAGAATCAACTATAATAACTATATTAGAAGCCTCCTCCTTTAACAATGCCAATAGATTCAATATGAAAACATGGACCATACCAATAGCTAGTTACCATGCCTTCTGCATCCAAGAGTTTAGGGTTCCTTTCAATACCCTGTATCCTCACAAATTTCCCTATGAGAACCTTCCTTACTAGCTTAAACACCTGTTTAAGATGAAAATACTCTCCTACAACCATCTTCACCCTTGAATCCTTCCTCTTTATCACCTTCCATGCCTCTTTAGGACTCATCTTATAAAACCTCAAATCCCTATGGACATTCTCTCTTTCCCCTACTTAAAATGTCAATGTCTAGGCCACTCCCAACAAATTTGAAGCTCTTCATTGGATCCTAAAAATTCTAAGTAAAACCCTTAGAATCATCTATATTAACTATATTTGAAACCTTCTCCTTTGACAATGTCAACAACTTCAAATGAAATGAGGGACCATAACCAATAGCTAGTGCCATACCTTTCATATCCAAGAGTTTACGGTTCCTTCAATAACATGTCTCCTCACAAATTTCCCTATGAGCACCTTCCCTGCAAGCTCGAACACCTATCTAAGATGAAAATTCTCTCCTACAACCATAATCACCCTTGAATCCTTCCTCTTTATCACCTTCCATGCCTCTTTAGGCCTCATCTTCTAGAACCTCAAATCCCTAGGAACATTCTCTCTTCCCCCTACTCAAACTCTCAAATGCCAAGCCACTCCCAACAAATCCTAAGCCCTTTGTTGGATCCTTGAAATTGTAAGTAAAACCCTCAGACTCAACTATAATAATTATATTCAAATCCTCCTCCTTTCACAATGTCATCAACTTCTCCACTTTCAATGCTAGTTGAATGATTTAGAAAATGAGAACAATAATGAGCCACATCAATACTCTTTCATCGGATGAAATCCTATCCTTCATACCATCTATATTGAAATCCCTAATAGGATTACACTTCTTAGAATGATTCAGATAACATGCACTAATTCGATATCGTCATCCATCTTATGGCTAGGGTTTTGTAGAAACCCTACCAAATCGTCTTCATCGTTAGACTTCCTACAATGAACTATTACATGAAATGACAACACTATTTCCATATATATAAATATAACATTAAAATTTAAATATGAAATGAAAGATAATATTTATTCTAAAATGTCATATAAAAACAATTTGTTCCACTACGTCAAATATCAAATTTCAACATTCATCTTGACCGATTAAAAATATACAAGCATGTATCTAGTTTAACTTCCAATCTATTAAGCATTTAGAGATATCAAAAGGAAATTGATGTGAAAATATTTGGATACTTAAAAAACTAGAGATAAGATAATATATAATCTGGTTTAACTTCCAATCTATTAAGCATTTAGAGATATAAAAAGGAAATTAGACCTTAGAACAACATTGGTCAATTAGACCTTAGTAATGAAAGTTAGTTCTTTTGTTGTTTCAAAGCTCCAATATCCCACAAATATGATTACCTAGCTCATTTGGTTTTTATGGGTGAACACATAATAAATGTCAATGTTACAAATATTTTGAAAATGAGATCTACTCCAAAAAATGTTTTTCATCTTTTACCGTGTTAGAATTGCAAACTTTACAAATTCTTTCTTCCCATGGCGTTTAATTAATTCTTTACAAATAATTAATGCCTAGTATTCTTTTCTTAAATTTTCTCTTTTATATTATGGGTTTTATTTTATTTTATATTTTGATTTAGAAGCATGACTGTTGCATATCTCATCCATACTGTTTTTTTATAAGTTTCTTTTAAAATATTATATTGAGTCGACTTATCCCATGTTTGTAGATATTATACATCTTCTTCATATTAGATTATATAATGCACCTTGATTATCTTGGTTAGCATTGAAATTTTACATTAAATTTGAATGTTTTTTCCAAGTTCAAAAGCTTTTTACAAGTGATTTTGAAGAAGAGAGCATTAACTTTGATGCAAAACAAATTACCCAACTTGTATATTTTACAAGGTTGATAAGAATCTCTCTCTCTCTCTCTCTAGAAGAACTTCTAAATTAGAATATTGGATTGAGAAAGTGTGTATGATGTGTTTATTCCTTATAAATTTGAATTTCTTTGGTTGGGGAGGAGAACTTATAAATTAGATATTTGAGTTGAGATTGTTCATTGAAAGAATCTACCATCTTTGTAACACTAAGGGGGTTGAAGATGAAAAATACTTTCTCTTAGATTTCCCCGTCTATTCCCAAGTTAGATCTAATCTGAAAATCCTTAGATACCATTTAGTCCTTTAAAATATACATATAGAATCTAACTTGATTCATAATTAGTTCTTGATTGTATTGAGGTGATTTGCAAAAAAATGATGTTGTGCTCCTTATCCAAAAACTCATAAACTGATGATTAATTTGAATATTATTGAGATGACACAACATAAAATAAAAGAAAACAAATTAAATATATCGATGACATAATTCACTTCATCTTGAACTCCTCTTTAGATAGTATGATTTTTCTTCATCATCTCAAAATACCAAGTTACATTACAACATGGGATGATAAAAAACCAATTTAATGGACTCTCTTTAATTCCGCTACTCAAAATAAGAAAATAAGTTCACCATAAGAATCCTTGCAAAATTCTAAGAAATTTGTGTATAAAGTCGACCAAATTCCGAACTAGCTCAATGTCACCCTCTTTACACACCAAATGATGCACTATGACACTCATTAATGGAAATATGGACTAAGAATTTTACAAATGACCTCTGATCATAAAATAGACCTCAATTTCATACTCATGAAAAATCATGAAAATGAGTATAAAGTTTCCTAGGTGCAGTCTATATACCTCATGGCATGCATATCGAGACACACCATACTTGACCTTTTCTTAGCACACAAATCGAGACATACATACAATGCCTCTACCTCGGGATTTATTCCATCTCAGGATCTGTGCCTCTCCTTGGTCTATGTGTAGACATGGGAAAACATGCCCAATATATAGTTCGCGGGCCTTAACTCCCCATCCAAATTCATAGGAAAAATATTTAATGATTAGTTGGGGGAATATCGTAAGAAGGGATTCTATTGGAATATTGGTTTAGCCTCTGGAATATAACCTAGAGGTTTTGGGTTTGATCCACCATAAATCCGCATGCACTGGTTTTGTTGTTATATATGGTATCTTGTTATGATTTTTTTGTTGGAGGCTAGAAATATATATAATATATATAGTGTATGTTTTAAACACCCCCACAGACTATATGTTGGCCATATGATATGTCAATAAAAACATGAACTATGGGATGAGGGTTCATGCCCTCAACCCTTTTTTCCATCAAATAATCCTTCGACGAAGCTTAAATATGTGTGCCAAGCTATATGGTTAAGAAACATGTGTGGGGCATATTAGTAATATAGACTTTGGTAAAGTTATGGGAATTTGTGGGTTCAACCCCGGTCAAGTCCCATAATTTTTGGTAAACACAAACCATTAATGACCAACGGGATGTTGCCATGTGGCAACCTCTTCTTGTATTATCTTTGCCACATGTCAATAATTGATAAACACAGTTAGATTGTGCGGTTTCCCAGTGATCTTCCTAGCACATGTTGCCAGGAGAGCTCACCACATCACTTGTACGACCTATTCCACATGTCACCTTGACCCTGTTGACCTTTTTTCCTATTTTGACCAAACTTTGACCAGCCATATCTTTTGCATATGAACTCCGTTTGAGGCAATTTTTACACCATTGGAAATCTATCACCAAGCTCTATGCATTGATGGAATTTTCAAGAGAATTTTGGATGATTGTATTTTTAGCTTTTATGGATCCTCCTAGACCTCTATGAGCATTTCAGATCCTCCTAGACCTTTGTGAGCATTCCTTAGATCCTCTTGGATTGCACCTTCCCACTGAAGAACTTTTGGACCTCTAAAAATATAGATATCCAACAACTTAGTGATGATAAATCTAATTCACTCTTCCATCTTACTGAAATTCTCTTATCCAATAACTTAGTGTTGAAGCTTCTTCAATCTTCCATCTTGTTGAATATTTTGGAACTCAGTCTTCATCTTGGATCTTATATCATAGGTATTATATCAGTGTTCTTTTGTCTACTTCTGAAATATGGCTCTGACTCTAGCCTCTTTTGTCGCTAATATAGATATAGCTATGGTTTTGGCTAATAGATTCCTTCATAACAAAAGTCTTATTCACTAAATCTCTACAATACCCGAATCTTGTATTCAACATCCACTCCCATCTCCTTCTGTTGAAGAACATTTATCTCAACCAATATGAAACCAAGTCGAATGTTGATATATTCCTTTCCCTTTGGACTTGTTGTTCTTATATTGTTGATGTATCGGTAGGAGTCTTTGAAGGAATTCCATGTCCATTACTTCTCTCTTGCTTTGAAAACAATTTGATCTATATTGTGACCATTTGTACTTGACTTGCTTCTTCTCAAGGTATACATCTACATGAACATGACATAGTATTTTGAAGATGCTTATAGGATGCATCTTTACAAATATATGCTTCTTATTTCCTTACAAAAAGGATTATTTCTCCTTTACTAGCTCTAGGAAGTTTTACATAACTTCGATGTTCTTTCCGCTTCTGATCTACATGCTCTAATTATCTACGTCCTTATGTTCCTTCGCCTTCAGTTCTTCAGATTAAAACTTTTAACTTAGATAGTTTGATCCATATGTATCCCTTTAGATGATAACAAGACAATACAATTGTCTATATTGTTGTTGAAAGGCTTATAAATCTTTATAAGATCCCTCTCACTCTATAACGAAGCAACTATATAGAAACCCTTTTTACAAGATTCCTCTGACTTCTAACAATATGTAAGGTGGCTATTTTTACAAGATTCCTCTCACTCTTAACATCATATAAGGTGGAAATATAGAAACTCTCTTACAAAATTCCTCTCACTCTTATCAAAAAATAAGTTGGCAATACATAAATTTTACAGAATTCTTTTCACTCTTATTATCTATAATAAGTGGATTACAAGCCTTCTGAATACACTTTAGGAGATATCTACATATGCATATTTTCTTACATTTAAAAAATATACATGTTTACAATGAAATCTTCTATGATGGATGGTTTATTCATGGACTCATCCTCGCTTTAGTACTGGAAAGAGTCTCACAACTTCCTATCTCTGACAATGCCTTTGACGCTGATGTTGAATCCAACACTGAATTTTATGTTGAATCCAAGAAACTGTTAGACCAAACTATAGGTCTTACCAATAACCTATATAAACTCTCTTTGTGAACACCGAGCACTATTTTTGTGTCTAGAGCAACTTCCCTTGAATACATAAGTACTTGGCCATTCTGGAATGAGACTGCATAACCTTCATCTTCAAAATATGCAACTGAGAGTAGGTTTACCTTCAAATCTAGAACATATAACATATGTTATATTCCTATAAATCCTCTCGACTTGAGTTGGAATCTTACATATACATACCCTCTTATTGCTTGTTTGGTGTTAGTTCCATATCCTACATAGCAATCTGTTTCAGACTCTGAGAAAGTAAAAAATACTAATCTCATCCTGATCATGTGGCAAGATAAGCCACTATCCATGAACTATTCTTTGATGTATTCATATATCACTTTTCCAAGAACAACCATTAGGAAGTATTCTTTCTCAAATCTTTTAGTGAGACAATTAACTTCATCTAGGTTTGTTGCTTATCTTCTTGCGAGTTCCTTTACATATTTCCAGTTATGATTCAAACATAAGTGTGGGTAAAGTGTCCAACACTTCTCAATCTGATGTCCACTCTCACCACAATAAGAGAAGAGTGTATTGTTCCCATCTTGGAACCGCGATCCCTTTCTATCATCCCCCCTTTTCCTTTGCTTTGAGAAATGATATTTAATTTTATCCTTCTTCTTGGAGGGATTTTCTTGCACAGAATATCTTCTTCGACATTTCTCCATATCATGGTTACTAGTTCCATAGGAAGCACATGGATACATAGGCCATTTTCCAGTGGGAAAAGTCTTTGTTCCTTCTTTAGAGTGCACATCCTTCTTTGAAGATGTATTACACATGTTACCTTTTTCGAGACTGGAAGGTAAGACTAATTGTTTATTAAGGACCTCTTCATATGAAGTTCTCTTTTCTTTAGGTGTCTTTGAGCATTCTCCATCTTGATGGGAACAAGGATAATATGAGGTGTCATCCTTCTCGATCATGCCTTTTGAAAGATATAGTCCATGTTGCATCGAAGACTTTACATTCTCAGGCTTCCAATCTTCATGGATTGATGTTGATGGTGCCAATACTTGATTTCTGATCTACAAATTCCTTTCCAACTCATGAAAAATATTCCTCATGACATATCAATCAATCTTACAACTTCTTCTTATCTTCCGTGAGATTTTTCAAATGCATCCTTAACTCAAAATTTTCCTTTTGAATCAATCGATTAATATTATTATGCAACATCAACTTCATGAGAGATTTACTCATCTTGTCCTCTTGATAAGAGTCTTCAATATCTTCACCAACTAAAGTCTTGGATCTCATCACATCAATAGCTTTCAAATACACGTCAAAATTATCTCTGATACCACTTGATCCGAAAATCCTTAGATACCATTTATTCCTTTAAAATATACATATAGCATTTAACTTGATTCAAAATTAATTCTTGATCATATTGAGGTGATTTGCAAAAAAATGAGGTTGTGCTCCTTATCCAAAAACTCATAAACTGTTAATTAATTTGAAGATTATTGAGATGACACAACATAAAATAAAAGAACTCAAATTACATAGATTGATGACATAATTCACTTCATCTTCAAGTCTTTTTTAGATAGTATGATTGTTCTTCATCATCTCAAAACAAGTTACATTATAACACGGGCTTACAAAAAGCCAATTTAATGGACTCTCTTTAATTCCACTACTCGAAACAAGAAAACGAGTTCACCATTAGAAACCTTGCGAAATTATGAGAAATTTGAGTATAAAGTTGACCAAATTCTGAACTGACTCAATTTCACCCTCTTTACATGCCAAACGATGCACTATGACACTCATTAATGGAAATCTAGATTAATACTTTTACAGATGACCTATGATCATAAAGTATATCTCAATTTCATATTCCTTGCAAAAAATCGTGAAAAATGGGTATAAAGTTGCCTAGGTGCAGTTTATATACCTCATGACATGCATATTGAGACACGCCATACTTAGCCTTTTCTTAGCATGAAATCGAGACATCTGTATAGTACCTCCACCTCTAGATCTTTGACATCTTGGTATTCGTGCCTCTCCTCGGTCTGTGTGTAGACATGGGAAAACACACCCAATATATAGGGTGCAGGACTTAACTCCCCATCTAAATTCATATGAAAAATATTTAATGATTAGTTGGGAGAATCTCGTAAGAAGGGTTTCTTTTGGTATATTGGTTAATCCTCCGGAATATAACCTGGAGGTTTCGAGTTCGATCCACCATAAATCCACATGCATTGGTTTTGTTGTTATATATGGTATGTTGTTACGATTTATTCGTTGGAGGTTAGAGATATACATAATATATATAATGTATGTTTAAAAAGCCCCTGTAGACTATGTGTTGGTCATATGATATGTCAATAAAACAATGAACTATGGGTTGAGGGTTCAAGCCCTCGACCCTTTTTGAAGCTGAATAATCCTTTGACCAAACTTAAATATATGAGCCAAGCTATATGGTTAAGAAACATGTGTGGGGCATATTGGTAACAAAGGCTTTGGTAAAGTTATGGGAGGTCACAGGTTCAACCCCTATTGACTCCCATAATTTTTGGTAAACACTAACCATTAATGGCCAATGGGAGGTTGCCACGTGGCAACCTCTTAATGGTTTATCCTTGCCATGTGTCAACAATTCATTAGCCCACTTGGATTGTACAATTTCCTAGTCATCTTCCTACCACATGTTGCCAGGTGAGGTCACCACGTCACCTATATGGCCTGCATGGTTTGTGCCGCGTGTCACCTTTACAGTGGTGATACATGTCACCTTGACCATGTTGACCTTTTTGCCTGGTTTGACCAAAAATTGACTAGCCATATCTTTTTCATACGAACTTCGTTTGAGGTGATTTTTACACAGTTGGAAAGCTATTGCTAAGATATACGTATTGATGATATTTTTGAAAGAAATTGGGATGATTGAATTTTGAGATTTTATGGATCCTCCTAGACCTTTGTGAGCGTTCCGGGTCCTCTTGGACCTCTGTGAGCATTCCTTAGTTCCTCCTGGATCAAGATCCCTTTTTAAAAGTATTTTCCACAATACATACCTTCCTAACCTCCCAATTCATCAAAATTATGGTGATATTGGAATGCTTCTCTCCATGTTTTTTGAGCTTATAAATAAAATTTTAAGGAAGTTGAAGTAATCTCTTACCTTCTTAAGATTTGATAGACCAAATGGTCTCAGTGGACATTAATCATCATCATAATATATGAATGAAAAGTTTTGGAAAACATTTATTTGTGCAACCTTGAAGGTTTTGATATGTGTGTGAAAATCTCGCGTAAGTATTTATTTGTGCAACCCTTGAGGGTTTCAACTTGGAAAATAGAATGACAGGTGATTTTATCATTCCTACCAATTACTTTTCTTATGATGCATTGTCTTAAGCTTTGTTCATTAGCCCAAGTTACCATTAATATAATTTGATGTCAAATAAGTGACTATCTTAAGGAAGGAGATACAATGTAGAGGTTGGCCCTGATTCGACAATGTTTTTTACTTTGTAAAAATGGTGAAGAATTTATCCAGGTGGCCATCAAGGGTATCTAAAAAATGGTTTGGTTTTAACAATTTTTAGATCTTGAACTTTCAACGTGTTTTTTGGGGCTTTCCCATGCATTTTCACTCCAAATATGCATAAACCCGATGAGTCAACTCAATGTTTTAATTTTATTTCCAATGAGCGAAGGAAGACCTAAAATGGACAAATGAGTGAAAAAATAGGGCCTTGATGAGGTCCCCTTCTTTTGGAAAATTCAAATTCATCCAACTCATCATTCCCACTCAACCCTAATTTTGTGTTAAGGTTACGGTTATTGTATATTAAGGTTTTTTCCTCTTAAAGTTTTACTACCATTTATAAAACACAATTTTAACATATTGTTATAGATCCTTTTTCTTTTTAAATAGATATAGCCAACACATGTCTTCTCAAATATAAATCACCAACTTTTTTATCTAGTTTGTATTGTTTTACATACTATTTTGTTTTCACCTATTTCATTCATTAATATAACTTAAATTTTATTAATATACTCTTTACAGAATCACGGTGTTATGTTTATTATTGTTATCGTCATTCATCCTCAACATGTAACATATCTTTGCATTGATAGTAGTGAGGTGCTCTACAACCCAATATAAGGGAGATGTTGTCATGTTAGTGTTATGTTAGAAAATGTTACAATAAAAAATAAAGTTGACTCAAATTAAAATAAAATAATTATTCTCGTTGTTCTACAATCCAATATAGGGGAGATGTTGTCATGTTAGCATTGTGTTAGAAAAAGTTAGATTAGAAAATATAAAGTCGAGTCAATTAAAATAAAATAATTATACAAACCATTACATATTACATTCATACATACACTATATACTTACATATGACAATATCTAAAATATTACTTCCTCCATATTAAATAATAATAATAATAAATACACTTTAAGAAATTTAATCTCCGAACCGACTAGGAACTGAGAATGGAACAAGCCAAATATGGATAATATTTGAAACCCCTACGATAAATCCAAATTTAAAATGAATCTAGACTGATCCTATACACATCCACGTGAAAGCGTGAAAGGGTTATTACGTGAATGATAAAGATAAAGATACCACTTTTTTATTACGACATAAAATGAATATCTTACATATAAATATCTTTAAAACGTTTTCACGTGAACGAATAATATGTCAACATGGTTGGTTTTACTAATTATATAATGGGGAAAGCATGTTTCTATGATTAGAATGGTACAAACTTTTAAATGCCTTGCCAAAGTATCTCATCCAAATGAACGGAGGGATAAGGAAATATGATCTCCAAGATTTGATTTTGGATTAAAGGATAAGACTGACGAACAAAAGGGGATATGGTTTGACTAGAATGGTTAGGTTTTTCATCTTAGTTAGAACTTTAAATTATATTTTTGAAGTATGTGGGTTAAATTATTGTTAAGAGGGTATATATAGAATATAAAATGCAAAGTTTAAATTAAATATATTTATTTAATGCAAAATTTTATAAATTTAAAGGTAAAAAAATTATATTCAAATTACATTTTTGTAATTTATAATTTTTTTGATTTTTTTGAAAAATAATTAATTTAAATTTAAATTATAGATAGCTAGCCTAATTTTATAGTCTAATTTTATGGTTTAAAGTCCAAGGAGGTAAGTAGGGAGCATATGACCACAACATATCGACAAATAACTTTACACTCTCAAGGTATGGAGAACTCTCCATCCATTTGACTCTTAGAAGAGAATTTCTTTTAAACAGGCCATACATAGATATGATGTAGAGGTTAATCATGATTTAAGGGTAAATTTTACTTGATGCAAATGGTGAAGGATGATAAAAAAAGCAAACATTATACACACCCATACCATGGGAAAGGGTTATGGTGTAGATGATAAAGGAAGTGGATGCCAGGTTTTTTTATTGTGACATGAAAATGACTTTGTGATGATGTCACATCAAGATGATTGTGACAAAGGTACTATTTTGCTTTAGATTCCTTAACAAAGTATTTCCTTTGGAGGGATGAGGAAACAAGATGTATTAGATGTGATTTTGGACCCTCGGATAACACTTTTAAAGTTGATGTTGAACAAAAGGGGATATGATTTGACTCTTGGGGTTAGGTTTCTCATCTTACTAGATGTTCAAACTTTATTTTGAATTTTATATGAAAGGTTAATTATTGTAATGAGGACACTTTTTAAATATTATTCCACTAACACTATGATTTTAGTCCAAGTGTCTATTTCAAAATGAAAGGTATAGCTTCTAGATAAATATGATGGCTAAGATTTAACTAACCCATTCCTTTTTGTTTTTGATTTTAGTCCAAGTGTCTATTTCAAAATAAAAGGTACACTATTTCAAAATAAAAGGTATAACTTCTAGATAAATATGATTGCTAGGATTTAACTAACCCATTCCTTTTGGTTTTTAACTTTAGTGTAACTATACACTATCAAGTATGTTTTCATTTTCTTTTACTAAAATAATCAATCATGGAGTTTGGACCACTATTTTCTTGAACTTCTTATTTACCTTTGTAGTTTTAGTTGTTACTTTTTCTAGAACGGGTTTAAAAACAAATTTATTTTCTAATTGTTTATATTTTATTAGTATATAAAAAATATACTTCGGTGATAGGTTCCTTAATTAGATTCCAATCAACTTTGTAAATATCGGAATTTTATTAGTACCCATTAAGGCATTAAATTATGGTTTAAAAACAAATTTATTTTCTGTTTTTATATATTTTATTAGTATATAAACTATTTACTTTGGTGATAGGTTTCGACGTTTGCTAAACATTTTATTTTTTATTTTTTGGTTGGACTCCGATGATGTAAATTTAGATAAAATCACTATTTTATATTGTTTAAATTACATTTATGAATGCACAAATGGATTCAACATGTTGAAAATCTCCCAGGACATTCCGATTATACAAACTTAGCCACTCAAATCTGCAGATCCAACCATTCCTCAATGGATTTCGGACTATCAGACGGAAAAATTTGCCAAAAAAGAGCCAAAAGGTAAAACGTTTAGACTATGCTATAGGTTTCTCAATTAGATTTTTATCAACTTTGTAAATATCATAATTTTATGACAACCCACCAAGACATTAAATTATTAACACATATGTTTCAAAATAGTTAAACACATGTTAATTTTTTTTGGTTATTCTTGATGTTTAATAGGGTTTAATACTTACTCTACTTATAACTTTGGGCATGGGTGCAATTTATTTATTTATTTTTCTTTAATTGAAAAAACAAAATAAAAAATAAATTAAGGGTTTTTTCTTAAATCTTTTTTCTATTTCAATAGAGGATGAACACCTTCATTAACCATTCATAGAACTAGATCAATGATCGAAGCATTAATGTTTTTATGTGGTAAAACTTTTATGGAGAAACATCCGCGACCCCAACCAACTTGGCCACTTAGAGCAATTTATTAATGCAAAAGAAAAATATTACAAAGAAATTTACAAGAATTTTTCTCACAATCGATCATTGTCAAATGACCCTCCATGCTCTTTAAATAGAGATCATGGACTAATAAGATGTTAAGTCACAGATCAATGTAGCTGTTTAGATTGAGGAGAATATGAACCACCAAATCATTCTATATCAGGAACATATTGTGATCATTGAATTACCTAACTATAAATGCATACTAAAGAAATACATTTTTACTTAATAACACATTAAATATAATGTAGAGGTTAATCATGATTTAAGGGTAAATTTTACTTTATACAAATGGTGAAGGATGATAAAAAGAACAAACATTATACACACCCATACCATGGGAAATGGTTATTTTGTAGATGATAAAGGAAATGGATGACAAGTTTTTGATTGTGACATGAAGATGACTTTGTGATGATGTCACATAAAGATGATTGTGACAAAGAGGCTATTTTGCTTTAGATTCCTTAACAAAGTATTTCCTTTAGAGGGATTTTAGAGGGATGAGGAAACACAATGTATTAGATGTGATTTTGGGCCATGGGATAACACTTTTAAAGTTGATGTTGAACAAAAGGGGATATTGACTCTTTGGGTTAGGTTTCTCATCTTACTATATGTTAAAATTGTATTTTGAATTTTATACGAAAGGTTAATTATTGTAATGAGGATACTTTTTAAATATTATCCCACTAACTCTATGATTTTATTCCAAGTGTCTATTTCAAAATAAAACAAGTGCTTCATGGCAACGTAGTCCCTGCCAGGTTGGTATGGGAGTAAATGTGACCTAGTACAGGCAGGTGGCTAGAAAGTTGAAATACATGTGGTTTGCATGCATAATATAGTATTCCAGAATTAGTTCTTCTTGAAAAAATATAAAAAATTATCAATGTTCGAATGGTTGTTGGACACAAAAAATTTAGCATTACCTAATTGGTTATTTTTAAAACTAGGACATAGAAAACCATCAGAAATAAATAAATTATACATACGAAATATGTATTTGTATAAAGTAGATATTTAGTAAGTAAATTATACATACAAACAATGTATTTGTATAAACTAGATATTTAGTAAATAAATTATACATACGAAATATGCATTTGTATAAAGTAGATTCTTAGTTTTATAGATACGAAATTTGTATCCCTCATTGCATACATAGGTAGTTTTTGTATCGCGGGTTCTCGGGCTGGCGCATTGAAAATTGGGTGTCTGATGTTCCGTGGTCTACAAATAGCACCGACTGTTCCGCGATATACAAAATGAGAGGCATAGTTGCGGACTATAGAAATTTACCAGAAATTAATACTGTCTGTTATATAATAGAATAGTAATAACATCTATTGCACTGAATTACTTTGCTTTAAACTAAGGCTTTTTTTTGGAAAAAAAATATAGCATTGTCGAATTAGTTTTCTTTGCACATGTTTTATAGAGCATGGATGGACTGCTCATGCCATAATTAGCAAGTCTTTGGATTGCGGTTTGTCGGGCTAGTGGTTTCAAAAATGGGCCTCTGTTGTTCCGTGTCCTACAAAAACCATCGACAGTTCCGCGATATACAAATTGAGAAGTGGGCTTGCGAACTATAGAAACTTATTATAAAGTAAATAATGGTTGTTACATATATCAGGAAACTACATCAACATTTAAACCATCAACGTCATTGAACACCCAAAAATTAGCATACAATAGGAGACAAGAAATGTAACATATCCGAATTAGTTTTCTTTGGAACAAACAAGAAGGTTCCTGGAAACCCAAAGTTTAGTATACAATAAGGACATTTTTGAATCAATTTTCTTTGAAATTTAACAAAAATTAATAATGTATGTTACATGTTTGTGGAAATTTAAATGCATTTGTCATATAGACTGGGATTGGGGCTCCTGCGGACCATAAAAAGAAATAAGTACAAGAATTAGGAATGTGAAAAGAAGTGTGCGATGGTAGAGAGGAAGACCTGAAAAGAAGAAATTGGAACTTATGAGTCTTTGGTTACAATTTTCTATTTAAAGAGGACATAAGTGGATTGATAAAGAAAAGAA
>JZKD02S0189944.1:340718-352093 GCA_000966675.3 Picea glauca | reverse complement strand
GGCCCTCAAAATGGCCCCGGAAGTTAAAACCTGCTAAAAATAGTAAATTGCCAAAATTGCCAGAAAACTATTTTGAGCCAGTTGGAAAAGGTGGGTGGCCACCGATATCCACCTGTATCACCGACACAATGTTCTTGAAAATCGACCTCCTCTTCAAAAATTTCACTATGCCTCATTGACCAAAACCCTAGTGTTGGAGATACTCCAACAAATTGTTTTTTAGTCAACGAAATGATAGGGTATGGGCCCCAATAGTTGAAACTAGGTACTCTGGATCCAATGCAACTGACGGTTCATGCATCAGAATCTCAGTTTGAGTTTTATCGATAATTTCAACTCTCCTCCTCAAGACATTGAAGGACATATGACCAATTTGGTCCGAGGGCATAAAATCCAAATCGAGCAGCATAACAGAGTTCTATAAGCTCCCACAAGTCTGTTTGGACAAGTTCCATGCAACTACACTAGCCAAAAATGCCACCATAGTGTTCTTGAATATCAACCTCATCTTCAGAAATTGCACTATGCCTCATTGACCAAAACCCTAGTGCCGGAGATACTCCAACAAATGGTTTTCCAGTTGACTGAATGATAACATAGGGGCCCCACTAGCTGAAAAATGGTTCTCTTAATCCAATGCAATTGATGATTCATGCATCTGAGTCCCAGTTTGAGTTTTATCACAAGTTTCAACTTGCCTCCTCAAGCCATTTAGAGACATGTGGTCAATTTGGTCCAGGGGAATAAAATCCAAACCAAGTATCATAACATACTTCCTTAAGCTTTGACAAGTCTATTTGGAAAACGCCCACATGACTACACTAGCCAAAACGACTCGACACAATGTTCTTGAAAATCGACCTCCTCTTCAGAAATTGCACAATGCGTTATTGAACAAAACCGTAGTGTTGGAGATACTCCAACAAATGGTTTTCTGGTCGAAGGAATGATAGAGTAAGAGCCCCAATAGCTAAAACCTAGTGCTATGGATCCAATGCAACTAATGGTTCGTGCATCTGAGTCTTGGTTTGAGTTTTAATGATAGTTGCAACTCGCCTCCTCAGGCCATTCAAGGACATGTGGCCAATTTGGTCCAGGGGCATAAAATCCAAACTGAGAAGTATAATGGAGTTTCGTAAGCTCCCACAAGTCTGTTTGGCCAATTCCCATGTGACTACACTAGCAAAAAATGCTTGACAGAGTGTTCTTGAAAATCAAACTCATCTTTGGAAATTGCACTATGCCTCATTGACCAAAAACCTAGTGCCGAAAATACTACAACAAATGGTTTTTCGGTCGACGGAATGAGAGCGTAGGGGCCCCACTCACTGAAACCCAGTGCTCTTAATCCAATGCAACTGATGGTTCATGCATATGAGTCTCAGTTTGATTTTTATCGAGAGTTGAAACTCACCTCTTCAAGCCATTTAAGGACATGTGGTCAATTTGGTCAGTGGGCATAAAATCCAAACAGAGTATCATAACAAACTTCCATAAGCTCCTGCAAGTCTATTTGGCCAAGGACCACGTGACTACACTATCCAAAAAGACCCAACACAATGTTCTTGAAAATTGACCCCCTCTTTAGAAATTGCACTATGCCTCATTGACCAAAACCCTAGTGTTGGAGATACTACAACAAATTGTTTTTCAGTCGACAGAATGATAGGGTAGGAGCCCCAATAGTTGAAACTAGGTACTCCGAATCCAATGCAACAGACAATTCATATATCTGAGTCCCGGTTTGCATTTTATCTATAGTTGCAACTCGTCTCCTCAAGCCATTCAAGGACATGTGTCCAATTTGGTCTAAAGGCATAAAATCCAAATCGAGCAACATAACAGAGTTTTGTAAGCTCCCACAAGTCTATTTGGACAAGCTCCATGCAACTGTACTAGCCAAAAATGTCAGCATAATGTTCTTGAAAATCAAACTCATCCTCATAAATTCCACTATGCCTCATTGACAAAAACCCTAGTGCCAGAGATAATCCACCAAATGGATTTTCGATCGACTGAATGATAGTGTAGGGGCCCCACTAGCTGAAAAATGGTTCTCTTAATCCAATGCAACTGAATATTCATGCATCTGAGTCTCAGTTTGAGTTTAATCGCAAGTTTCAACTTGCCTCCTCAAGTCATTTAGAGACATGTGGTCAATTTGGTCCAGGGGCATAAAATCCAAACCGAGGAGCATAATAGACTTTAATCTCTAACAAGTCTGTTTGGCCAAGGCCCACATGACTACACTAGCCAAAAAGACATGACATAGTGTTCTTGAAAATCAACCTCCTCTTTAGAAATTGCACAATGCCTCATTAACCAAAACCCTAGTGTTGGAGATACTCCAACAAATGGTTTTCCAGTCAAAAGAATGATAGATTAAGAGCGCCAATAGATGAAACCCAGTGCTACAGATCCAATGCAACTGACGGTTCATGTATCTGAGTCTCTCTTTGAGTTTTATTGATAGTTGCAACTCACCTCTTCAGGCCATTCAAGGACATGTGGCCAATTTGGTCCAGGGGCATAAAATCCAATCCGAGCAACATAATGGAGTTTTGTAAGCTCCTGCAAGTCTATTTGGCCAATTCCCATGTGACTACACTAGCAAAAAATGATCGATAGAGTGTTCTTGAAAATCGAACTCATCTTCAGAAACTGCACTATGCCCCATTGACCAAAACCCTAGTGTCGAAGATACTACAACAAATGGTTTTTTGGTTGACGGAATAATAGCATAGGGGCCCCACTAGTTGTAACCCAATGCTCTTAATCCAATGCAACTGACGATTCATGCATATGAGTCTCGGTTTGATTTTTATTGAGAGTTGCAACTCACCTCCTCAATTCATTTAAGGACATGTGATCAATTTGGTCTGGGGGCATAAAATCCAAACAGAGTAGCATAACGAACTTCCAT
Source organism: Picea glauca (assembly GCA_000966675.3). NCBI lineage: Eukaryota > Viridiplantae > Streptophyta > Pinopsida > Pinales > Pinaceae > Picea > Picea glauca. Next base: position 349,170 of record JZKD02S0189944.1, on the reverse strand, counting down.
AAGATCTTGCAAGTCTATTTGGCCAAGGACCACGTGACTATACTAACCAAAAAAACCCGACACAATGTTCTTGAAAATCGACCTCCTCTTCAGAAATTGCACTATGCCTCATTGAACAAAACCCTAGTGTTGGAGATATTCCAACAAATTGTTTTTTGGTCGACGAAATGAGAGGGTGGGAGCCCCAATAGTTGAAACCAGGTACTCTGGATCCAATGCAACTGACGGTTCATGCATCYGAGTTCCGGTGAATAAGCATGATGAGCATAATGTGTTCTTAGAAGGATTATTGGCATGGTTAATGTAGAAATGGAACTTGAWTTCTRAAACATTGGTCTTTTTATGGTTTTCACATCAATATTTCCATTTGTTATGTGCTCAATCCATTTTAAAATTTGAGAAAAAGTCTTCAAGAATCACTCATGCATGTATTAACCTTCTTCGATTTTCCAAGGATCTGSAAAAAATAAGCACTTACCTGCAATAAAACGTCARATCATGGAGAAGAGAGGTGTACGTTCTCTCTTCATMCAAKACATACGCAAAAAAAAACATGTGGTTACTTATAAATCAGATCCAAWGAAAATAAATGAAACAAAATTCATTTTATACCTGTTCAGGAGTGTTGGCCAACATATACTAGCCAACAATATTTTGATCATAACTTATTTGTTTGTCRTCYGATTTGAGTGATTCCAAAGCCAAATAAAATTATATTCAGAGTTCTATATCCATTAGAAACAGGTTTAGAAAATTCCATGTGATGATATGCCAAATATGCTCAGTAACACCCTGCATGACAAGGTGTTTTCGAATTTCAGACAAGACCAATAGTCACGGTTTTAGGAATAACTTTTTCATTTGATGATGGATTGATGTGATTCAAATTGGAGATGAAATTAGATTTTTTTAGTTATCTCCAATATAAACAGGTTTTAATGAAAATAGGAATTGATGAGTCAAATTTACCAATGAACAGCTGGGAAGACATATTTTTCAAAGTGCATATTTATGACAAGTAGTCAGTGTTTTGGTCATAACTTCCTCATATGATATCGGAATTGAGAGATTCAAATTGGGTTGTAAACTAAATTCATAGGGGAATATACCAATGAATCATATTTTCAAGATATATCCAACAAGGCATCCAAAAAGTGATTGTCCTAGCTCTATTCCTAAGTTGCCTTCTTGACATCCCGTTAGTATTTTGACCATAACCTTTTAGTTTGATGCCCAATATCAAAAATTCAAATTGGTTTGGAAACTATATTCAAAGAGATACTTGGGATGTAAACAGGTTTTGAAAATAAATCCATTTCATCTCCCAAAAATGGACTGTCCCAACTGTGTTTTAGTAAAAATTTCAAGCAGGTTTTGAAAATAAATCCATTTCATCTCCACAAAAATCCAATAAATGAAATATGGCTCTCAAAAAGTGACCGGAATAGTTGTGACTATTTTTAATGATATAAATTTCAATGGAATACATGCCCATAGCAAAAATTTCAAGCACTAAGTACGTAAATTGACTTACACAACGTATTGCAACAAGTGATAAAACTTTAAAAAATGATGATTTTTGAAAGAAAGTCCATGAGATCAAGGCTACAAGTGATCGAATGATGATGTCTTGAAGGTGTCTCTTTTTTATTTCTAAACTAGGCTATTAATGCTTAGAACTAAATTAATCAGGATAAGTGGTAAATGTAGGAAATGTGTGCAGGTCATCATTGTAGGTATACTGCGCTACTTTATTATGGTTAGGGTGTGAGGTGGGTTGAATAAGAAGTTTTGTAGGGCATGGACGAGCTTGATGAAAAGTTAAGTATGGAAAGTATAGATGATTGGTTTGTTTGGATGACCTTAATGGGAAAATATGATGTTGTTGAAGATCTTGTGGAAAGTGTGGAGGATTAGTGGTTGCTGCAACATGAGCGAAAGTAGCCATGGGATCATAAGATGGGCCATGCCAACCTTGTGGACAAGGTAGGTAGGAGTGATATTGGGGTTGCCACAGTTTCCATGGTGTATGAGTATTCAATGATTGCTTGTGACATTAAGGAAATGGAGGGATAGAGTTTTGAATCATACATGTAGGCCATGGTTGTTGTGGTGAAATTGCTACAACTCCTCGATCTCTTTGATATATTTCTTTTATCTTGGGTAAGGAGGGGCAGTGATCTATTGAATGACTCAAGTCACATACACCACAAATTATGAGACTATCCAAAGGACAATCCATTTCAAGATGTTTCTTCTGACACCGAGGACAAATTGTTTCTTCAAGTTCCTCCCATTTCTTCTTATCCTTCAAAATATCCAATTGTGAATTTAATGAGCTAATGATATCAGCTTTAAAAATTTCAACTGAATTACTTATTTCAACTCCTATAGATCTTGTTTTTGCAACATATTTAAAATATTGAGAAGAAGGCTCACTAGAATTCTTACCAGTCTTGAAGTTCCCTCTTGAATGCCTTCTACATAACTCACAAATATCATCATATGGTNTTTGGACAAGTTCCATGCAACTACACTAGCCAAAAATGCCACCATAGTGTTCTTGAATATCAACCTCATCTTCAGAAATTGCACTATGCCTCATTGACCAAAACCCTAGTGCCGGAGATACTCCAACAAATGGTTTTCCAGTTGACTGAATGATAACATAGGGGCCCCACTAGCTGAAAAATGGTTCTCTTAATCCAATGCAATTGATGATTCATGCATCTGAGTCCCAGTTTGAGTTTTATCACAAGTTTCAACTTGCCTCCTCAAGCCATTTAGAGACATGTGGTCAATTTGGTCCAGGGGAATAAAATCCAAACCAAGTATCATAACATACTTCCTTAAGCTTTGACAAGTCTATTTGGAAAACGCCCACATGACTACACTAGCCAAAACGACTCGACACAATGTTCTTGAAAATCGACCTCCTCTTCAGAAATTGCACAATGCGTTATTGAACAAAACCGTAGTGTTGGAGATACTCCAACAAATGGTTTTCTGGTCGAAGGAATGATAGAGTAAGAGCCCCAATAGCTAAAACCTAGTGCTATGGATCCAATGCAACTAATGGTTCGTGCATCTGAGTCTTGGTTTGAGTTTTAATGATAGTTGCAACTCGCCTCCTCAGGCCATTCAAGGACATGTGGCCAATTTGGTCCAGGGGCATAAAATCCAAACTGAGAAGTATAATGGAGTTTCGTAAGCTCCCACAAGTCTGTTTGGCCAATTCCCATGTGACTACACTAGCAAAAAATGCTTGACAGAGTGTTCTTGAAAATCAAACTCATCTTTGGAAATTGCACTATGCCTCATTGACCAAAAACCTAGTGCCGAAAATACTACAACAAATGGTTTTTCGGTCGACGGAATGAGAGCGTAGGGGCCCCACTCACTGAAACCCAGTGCTCTTAATCCAATGCAACTGATGGTTCATGCATATGAGTCTCAGTTTGATTTTTATCGAGAGTTGAAACTCACCTCTTCAAGCCATTTAAGGACATGTGGTCAATTTGGTCAGTGGGCATAAAATCCAAACAGAGTATCATAACAAACTTCCATAAGCTCCTGCAAGTCTATTTGGCCAAGGACCACGTGACTACACTATCCAAAAAGACCCAACACAATGTTCTTGAAAATTGACCCCCTCTTTAGAAATTGCACTATGCCTCATTGACCAAAACCCTAGTGTTGGAGATACTACAACAAATTGTTTTTCAGTCGACAGAATGATAGGGTAGGAGCCCCAATAGTTGAAACTAGGTACTCCGAATCCAATGCAACAGACAATTCATATATCTGAGTCCCGGTTTGCATTTTATCTATAGTTGCAACTCGTCTCCTCAAGCCATTCAAGGACATGTGTCCAATTTGGTCTAAAGGCATAAAATCCAAATCGAGCAACATAACAGAGTTTTGTAAGCTCCCACAAGTCTATTTGGACAAGCTCCATGCAACTGTACTAGCCAAAAATGTCAGCATAATGTTCTTGAAAATCAAACTCATCCTCATAAATTCCACTATGCCTCATTGACAAAAACCCTAGTGCCAGAGATAATCCACCAAATGGATTTTCGATCGACTGAATGATAGTGTAGGGGCCCCACTAGCTGAAAAATGGTTCTCTTAATCCAATGCAACTGAATATTCATGCATCTGAGTCTCAGTTTGAGTTTAATCGCAAGTTTCAACTTGCCTCCTCAAGTCATTTAGAGACATGTGGTCAATTTGGTCCAGGGGCATAAAATCCAAACCGAGGAGCATAATAGACTTTAATCTCTAACAAGTCTGTTTGGCCAAGGCCCACATGACTACACTAGCCAAAAAGACATGACATAGTGTTCTTGAAAATCAACCTCCTCTTTAGAAATTGCACAATGCCTCATTAACCAAAACCCTAGTGTTGGAGATACTCCAACAAATGGTTTTCCAGTCAAAAGAATGATAGATTAAGAGCGCCAATAGATGAAACCCAGTGCTACAGATCCAATGCAACTGACGGTTCATGTATCTGAGTCTCTCTTTGAGTTTTATTGATAGTTGCAACTCACCTCTTCAGGCCATTCAAGGACATGTGGCCAATTTGGTCCAGGGGCATAAAATCCAATCCGAGCAACATAATGGAGTTTTGTAAGCTCCTGCAAGTCTATTTGGCCAATTCCCATGTGACTACACTAGCAAAAAATGATCGATAGAGTGTTCTTGAAAATCGAACTCATCTTCAGAAACTGCACTATGCCCCATTGACCAAAACCCTAGTGTCGAAGATACTACAACAAATGGTTTTTTGGTTGACGGAATAATAGCATAGGGGCCCCACTAGTTGTAACCCAATGCTCTTAATCCAATGCAACTGACGATTCATGCATATGAGTCTCGGTTTGATTTTTATTGAGAGTTGCAACTCACCTCCTCAATTCATTTAAGGACATGTGATCAATTTGGTCTGGGGGCATAAAATCCAAACAGAGTAGCATAACGAACTTCCATAAGATCTTGCAAGTCTATTTGGCCAAGGACCACGTGACTATACTAACCAAAAAAACCCGACACAATGTTCTTGAAAATCGACCTCCTCTTCAGAAATTGCACTATGCCTCATTGAACAAAACCCTAGTGTTGGAGATATTCCAACAAATTGTTTTTTGGTCGACGAAATGAGAGGGTGGGAGCCCCAATAGTTGAAACCAGGTACTCTGGATCCAATGCAACTGACGGTTCATGCATCTGAGTTCCGGTGAATAAGCATGATGAGCATAATGTGTTCTTAGAAGGATTATTGGCATGGTTAATGTAGAAATGGAACTTGAATTCTAAAACATTGGTCTTTTTATGGTTTTCACATCAATATTTCCATTTGTTATGTGCTCAATCCATTTTAAAATTTGAGAAAAAGTCTTCAAGAATCACTCATGCATGTATTAACCTTCTTCGATTTTCCAAGGATCTGGAAAAAATAAGCACTTACCTGCAATAAAACGTCAAATCATGGAGAAGAGAGGTGTACGTTCTCTCTTCATCCAAGACATACGCAAAAAAAAACATGTGGTTACTTATAAATCAGATCCAATGAAAATAAATGAAACAAAATTCATTTTATACCTGTTCAGGAGTGTTGGCCAACATATACTAGCCAACAATATTTTGATCATAACTTATTTGTTTGTCGTCTGATTTGAGTGATTCCAAAGCCAAATAAAATTATATTCAGAGTTCTATATCCATTAGAAACAGGTTTAGAAAATTCCATGTGATGATATGCCAAATATGCTCAGTAACACCCTGCATGACAAGGTGTTTTCGAATTTCGGACAAGACCAATAGTCACGGTTTTAGGAATAACTTTTTCATTTGATGATGGATTGATGTGATTCAAATTGGAGATGAAATTATATTTTCTTAGTTATCTCCAATATAAACAGGTTTTAATGAAAATAGGAATTGATGAGTCAAATTTACCAATGAACAGCTGGGAAGACATATTTTTCAAAGTGCAGATTTATGACAAGTAGTCAGTGTTTTGGTCATAACTTCCCCATATGATATCGGAATTGAGAGATTCAAATTGGGTTGTAAACTAAATTCATAGGGGAATATACCAATGAATCATATTTTCAAGATATATCCAACAAGGCATCCAAAAAGTGATTGTCCTAGCTCTATTCCTAAGCTGCCTTCTTGACATCCCGTTAGTATTTTGACCATAACCTTTTAGTTTGATGCCCAATATCAAAAATTCAAATTGGTTTGGAAACTATATTCAAAGATATACTTGGGATGTAAACAGGTTTTGAAAATAAATCCATTTCATCTCCCAAAAATGGACTGTCCCAACTGTGTTTTAGTAAAAATTTCAAGCCAAAATGCCACAAAAATCCAATAAATGAAATATGGCTCTCAAAAAGTGACCGGAATAGTTGTGACTATTTTTAATGATATAAATTTCAATGGAATACATGCCCATACCAAAAATTTCAAGCACTAAGTACGTAAATTGACTTACACAACGTATTGCAACAAGTGATAAAAATTAAAAAAATGATGATTTTTGAAAGAAAGTCCATGAGATCAAGGCTACAAGTGATCGAATGATGATGTCTTGAAGGTGTCTCTTTTTTATTTCTAAACTAGGCTATTAATGCTTAGAACTAAGTTAATCAGGATAAGTGGTAAATGTAGGAAATGTGTGCAGGTCATCACTGTAGGTATACTGCACTACTTTATTATGGTTAGGGTGCGAGGTGGGTTGAATAGGAAGTTTTGTAGGGCATGGACGAGCTTGATGAAAAGTTAAGTATGGAAGGTATAGATGATTGGTTTGTTTGGATGACCTTAATGGGAAAATATGATGTTGTTGAAGATCTTGTGGAAAGTGTGGAGGATTAGTGGTTGTTGCAACATGAGCGAAAGTAGCCATGGGATCATAAGATGGGCCATGCCAACCTTGTGGACAAGGTAGGTAGGAGTGAGATTGGGGTTGCCACAGTTTCCATGGTGTATGAGTATTCAATGATTGGTTGTGAGATTAAGGAAATGGAGGGATAGAGTTTTGAATCATACATGTAGGCTATGGTTGTTGTGGTGAAATTGTTGCAACTCCTCGATCTCTTTGATATATTGCTTTTATCTTGGGTAAGGAGGGGCAGTGATCTATTTAATGACTCAAGTCACATACACCACAAATTATGAGACTATCCAAAGGACAATCCATTGCAAGATGTTTCTTCTGACATCGAGGACAAATTGTTTCTTCAAGTTCCTCCCATTTCTTCTTATCCTTCAAAATATCCAATTGTGAATTTAATGAGCTAATGATATCAGCTTTAAAAATTTCAATTGAATTACTTATTTCAACTCCTATAGCTCTTGTTTTTGCAACATATTTAAAATATTGAGAAGAAGGCTCACTAGAATTCTTACCAGTCTTGAAGTTCCCTCTTGAATGCCTTCTACATAACTCACAAATATCATCATATGGTAACTAAAATACATCACCTGTTCCCATCAAATTTAATATTTATAAATATTCATCATGGATTCCTTTGATTAGGAGTATTTTCAAGGTCTCTTTTCCCAACTGTTTTTGTTTGGATCTTTGAAGGTTGTATTGAAAGCGCTCCACATATTCCTCCAAACTCTCTTCTTCTCCTTGTGTCATTCCAAAGATATCATCATTGACCCTGCAATAATCTTGCTACCTTTGCAAGAATACATATTTCATGTCTTCCCAGGTTTGTATACAATTCCCACTGAGGCTCATGAACCATCAGAGGGATGTTCCTTTTAGAGTAAGGGGAAAAAAATTCAACTTTTGATCATTAGTAAAATAACCATAACCTCTACAAAGTACTTCAAATTGAAATAAGAATGCATCCGGGTCTTCATTTTCTAAACCGTGAAAATTTGGTAGATTGTATGGGGGAATGCTTTGCATTTGTACCACTCCTTCAAGATCTCTAATGGGGAATTCAAAGGTAACAACTTATGTCTCCTTCTTACCTACCATCTTTTTGTTGGATTCTTCATGTGCTATCTCAAAGATCCTTCTTCAAATGTTCCTGTCAACTTGTGAGTAGGATGGATGGTGCTTACATCACCACTAAGAGAAATGATAAGATTTAGGATAAAAAACTAAAAACTAAATTCAAAGAAAGAAACAATAAAGAAACCTACATGCCCTGACCCTTCACCTCGGAGTCAAGAACATGCAACTAAAAAAACAATGTCAGTTGGACTTGTGCACCCTTGATAACTTCTCGGGCAACGACGCCAAAATGTTGGGCTCTAAATATGTCCTAAAACCAACCTCTATGCATTAGCCAAAGGTAGGCGCTAGCACAAGCATTTTACTTTTTGCCTACGTAGGTTCTTACCTTCCATTTTCAATATCCAACCTCCATAGATGCAACACCTATAAAGGAACAACAATAAAAAAGGGAATGATAGT
>JZKD02S0189944.1:319269-336445 GCA_000966675.3 Picea glauca | reverse complement strand
TCAAAGGCATACTTTGACTGCATCAACAATCTTGTGGAGATGAACTGATTCATCTCCCACTTCTATTGTTCCTTCTAGCAGAGGTGCAGTAGAGATTGCTCGGCTAGACTGAAGTGCTTGATGTACTCCTTGGAGCGTGATCTCAATTTGGCTATACATTTGTTCCTTCTTCACCTCCTACCTCTCTATGATTTCTTTTGAAGCATAATTGACCGCTGCAACAATGAAATCAAAGTCATCTAATATGAGGGTAGTTCGTATCTTGGTTACAGGGGTTCTTGGTTTTCTTCTGGAGGAAGATTTCAGAGGTGAGACCTTCCTTTTCTTCGATGAGTCTTCTTCATCCCTAGGCGGTGGTACTTTGACTTTCTGAGTTTCTGTATCACCTTCTTCATCTGTTGTAATGTAATCCATCCTTACAGATAGGTTTTCAACATCCCAGACTTCTTAAGTATTCTTCATCATTTTTTCTTTCTTTATCTTACTGGGCCCAGGTGTATCCTGCGCAGTTTTAGGGCTGTCGATGTCGGACATTTCTTCAAGTTTTGCTGAAAGAAGGAGGTCTACCAGCCATTCCTTAGTAATCTCTTCCAGGTCTTCTTATGTCATCTTATAATACGACTAAAGTTGTTCCTGGTGCGCATCAACGTGTGGGTTAAGTATATAAACTGGCGATCTGCATTGAACTTTATCAGAGGTTAGAATCTCTGTAAAGTGTTCGTGGTTATGTGAGGTTCACTCCTTATGGCTGCTTTCAATTGGTTATAGTACGTGTGGAAAAGGAATTTCATTTCCATTGCTTTCTCATGTCGTTCGAGTACCATAATGTACTGAACTTCGCATCTAGTGGCTCAAAGGGGTCAAGGTCCGGGAAGGTTGCGCCTTCCAGTAGCTCCCATGCAACAAAAGAAATCAGTATCAGGAGCCAGTTAAAATGGAATTCATGTCCCTGATCTTGGGCTTCTCTGCAGTCAATCTCCAGTTTATTCACCAGGTACTTCACCCAGTTCATCTATAGTCCCTCTGCGCACTTTCCTGCGAGGTCAACTACAAAGCCAGATACTTGTGTTCGTCGATTCTTGCATACCAACTTCCCTACAATCAGTTGGCATGTGAGGAGGACTGCGCCACTTTCAATAGAAGATACCTTGTAGCCTCTCGCACCTTTCTCAACATCGCCATAGGCTTCTCTGATCTTCTACAGAAGAGAGAAGTCTGCGGTCTTTCTAGGATAGTACTCATGGGGATCAAGGCCATACATGCTAAGCCCAATGATCCTATTGATCAGCACCGGATCAATAATTATGTGATGATATAACCACAGGTATCCTCCATGGTAACTTGCTAGCAACAATTTTACACAAGCATTCACCTCCTGGTGTCTGTCGAAGTGCGGTATTTACATAACATTGAGAAAAGTAGATTGTGCAAGGTTCATCGTCCATTACTGAGGGATGTTCTTTGAATTCTTGCCCTATACTTATACGGGGAGAGCATGTTGTAATATTTACAGTCCCCTAGGTTGAATTAACAAAACTTCAACATTGTAGCCTTGTCTTGATCTATGCGGTAGGTGCGTACTCCTTTCGGTAGATATGCAGTGACTAGGGTGTATTCAAAGTCTCTAGGGACATTGTCCCTATTAATATCACCACTCAGAGGGGGTATGTAAGCTGGTAGGATAAATGGCACTAACTTCATGTCGGCTATGTCATCCTTATGCTTCGTTCTTCTCTCTGCACCGGATCAAGATGTTCCTGCTCGAACAGTCGACGGGGAGGCTTGTAATTCTCCCATCGATGATGCTTGGAATCTGGTGGACATTCTTCTTTCCGACATGACTCTCTCACTCATTAAATCGAGAAGGACCTATGTGATGGATTCCTCAAGTTCGATGAGCTCGTCGGACATACACATTCGGGAAAGATAATCGGGGTCTCGATGATCTCAAAATACTACACTAGGATGAACAATATGCTTGCAATGACCACTGTAGACAATCACTAGTTCTGCAGGCTTCGATTTTTTAGTTGGAAAAAGTGTTCTTCGGGCACAACGTGACGAGCTAAATAGGAAATTCATCAACAGTCTGCATGCAATGGGTATGAAGATTCCATGAACGTTGATCCATTCGTTATGGCATGGTCCAATAGTCTGGTGGTGATCCTTTAATGTTTTTCTATCCTTTTGGGGTGGAAGTCAAATGGGTATATCGGTCCAACGGCTATATTGCTTTGCCACGATGAAGTGACGTATGTTGTTGTTCTGTTATACTGGCGAAGCTCAATTCCTGTGATTTTTCCTTCTGCGAATCTTCCTCTAGAATCTTCTATAACTTTTCAATCTTGGCTCTCTTCTTACTTAGCTTCCTAGCCTTCTTCCCAGTGAGCTTCTTCTCGGTCGTCCTTTTTCCATTCTGATTCTTATCTTCTCTTGACATAGTCACTTTGTGATGTTGAGATTCTTTCTTCAGATCCAAGGTAAATACTCTTTCATTATATGGATTAGGTATTTCGGTCTTCTATGGTTCCTTTAATGCTCTTATAGCTTCGACATCCAAGTCCTTGGTGTTAAATAGCTTATATCTATTCTCTTGTTATTCCATCAAGTAGGCGATCCTTCTAGTCATAAATTCCATGAGTTCTTGCTTCTTCTGTTCTAGGGTTTCCTTTTCTTCTTTTCTTCGGATTTGGTCTTTTTCAATCCAGATCTTGCCTAACAAAGATGGAAATGGGGAATAGTCCTCAACAAATTTAATAAATTTGAATTCTTCCTCTTTCGAAGCTCCATGGGTACTCATAGCTATATGGGTAATCATACCACATAGGGTTACCATTTTTCCTTTAAACAACCCTATTTTTCCTAGTGAGGGAACCATAACAGGCCTTCCTAGGGTTTCCCAAGTACTTTCTGTCATAATGTTCATCTTTGTTCCCTCATCTAGATAAAAGTCAATGTCGAAGTCTCCTATTCTTACTTCGATTTTCTCCTTTTCTTTGAAGATCTCTGACAAATTGGCATCTTTATGTTCATCCAGGGTTTCTTTCATTTTCAGCAACATAATCTCTGATTATTTCTGGGGTTCTTCTATAATCTTAGTCTCTTGATCTCCTTCAGGGTTTTCTTGCTCCATATTCATCTTTTCAAGTCTATCAATCATTCTAGGGAAATCCAGTACTTCATGGTCCATAGCCTTAGAATAGAGGCAGCTAGGGTTTCTCCTAGGGAATTCCTTAGCAAGATGTCCTTGTCTTCTGCAACTATAACAAAGAGTTAATCCTCTCTTTCTATTCAATGATCCCCAAATTTTCTTATACTGTGCGCTAGGATCATAATGGCTAGCCTGCAAAAAATTCTTTTTAGGATCCTGCATCCATTGGTTAGTCCAAAAATTATTTCTATGCATAGGTATACCATATCTTTCAATATTCTTATCAGATCTATTCATATCAAATGTTCTTTCATATAATAATGCCCTAGTTTTCAAACTAGGAAAAAATCTATCAATCATACCTAAATCCATACTTTAGAAACAAAAATTTTCATTTATTTTACTTCTACAGGGCACAAAGCTTCCAGATCTATGAACTTTTAACTATTCTTACCTTTATCAGAGCACAGAGCTTATAGATCTTACTTCTTTTCTTGAAAATCTGACGTCTTTCCTTCAGATCTATCCTTCCTTCTTCAGCACAAATATTTTCATATCAAGTGGATCACTACGCACTAGGGCATAGATCCACGCACAGATCTTTCACAATTTCAGGACGAATCTTTGCACAAAGCTTCTTCTGCTCAGTTCCCAACAATCAAAGTTTCAGGTCCCGACAACAGAACCATTTGTTGGCACAGGGGCAGACCCAGGGTTCAACGCTACAACAATGCACCAACAAAACCCTAGCTACCAGCCCTTTCAGCAACACCTGCGAAGCAGATGAAGTCTCACCCGAGGTAGAGGTAGGGGTGGTTGCAAGACTCAGGTGTCTGCAATCTTAGCTAGGACACATATATGTGATTATAACACTTAGCAATCACCTAGCATAGATTATTCATCAATATTCAACCCTTATGATGCTTCACAGATAGCACAGAGCATCACAGTATGTTTTTAGATCTAAGATAATTCAACACTTAGCCACAACCAGATAGATTAGATTCGGCAGATAAAGAACTAAACATACCAGATCTAACATTCATTCATATCCCAGAAGCACAAAGAATAAATAGATCTATCTAAACACATCAAAGCACTTAACAAAGGAAGAGAAAAGAATATCAGGCCGAGGCACATATCACAACACACATATTTACTGTGGTTCACCCCCACCCTGGGGCTATGTCCGCAAAGTCTTCTTCTTTATTAACTTCAGTTAATCAGGTTACAACATAGATCCATCCAAATCCCTCTTCACATCAGACATAAGATCTGCGCAGCTCGCTAGATCCTTCTTCCTTGCACTACAACACAAAGCCTTCTACAGTCTCTCATAGGGACTTGCACTTGGCTCTGCAACTCTTACACATAATGCACAAAGCCTTGATCACACAGATTCAACCCTTGGCACTTATCCCACATCACACACACACACACACACCCACACACACACATATATATCATCCACTACTCTTCTATATGGCCTAGACATCTATATATACACACAAAATAGGCCTAAACATGGGTAAACCCATGGGCGGACATCCCAATCCCATTACATTATCCCCAAAAACCCAAAAAGGACCCAAAATGGGGTCTAGCTTCCATGATTTCTGCTTCGCATTGCGATCCATTTTTGACAAGCTATCGAAGTCCCAAAAATGGTTAAATATGACCAAGAGTTCCTCAAAAATTGGTCAGGGCCAACAAAGACACATAATTTATTGTGGTTAGGAAACCCAAAATTGTTTTGACCAGTACAAAAATAGATGATTTGCTGGAAGAAATCTAGGAGTTGCTGGAAGAATTTGCTGATATAATAGTGGACAAACTACCCTATTCATTTCCACCTATCAGGAGTATAAGTCATCACATTGATCTTATACCTGGAGCCAGTTTTCCAAACAAAGCAACGTATCGGTTGATGCCGCAGGAAAATGAAGAAGTTAAGAGACTTGTCCATGATTTTATGGACAAAGGATTGATTCGAGAGAGCTTGAGTCCATGCGTTGTTCCGATAGTACTCAACCCAAAGAAAGATGGGGGCTGGAGAATGTGTATTGACTCAAGGGAAATCAATAAGATTACCATCAGATACAGGTTTCCTTTGCCAAGGATGGATGACTTGATGGATTGCTTTAGCGGAGGAAAATATTTTTCAAAGATTGATTGGAAAAGAAGACACCATCAAATTAGAATGAGGGAAGGTGATGAATGGAAGACAACATTCAAAACCAATAAGGGGTTATATGAATGGCTTATCATGCCATTTGGCTTGACAAATGCACCGAGAACCTTCATGAGGTTAATGAACGAGGTTCTGAAGGACTTCATTGGAAAATCTATGATTGTATATCTTGATGATATATTAATCTTCAATAAAACTGAAGTAGAACACTTGAAGCATTTAGCTTCCATGATGAGGAGACTGCAGCAAGAGAAATTGTTGATCAATATGAAGAAATCATCATTTATGAGGACAAAACTCATTTATTTGGGTTTTTTTTATCTCTACAAATGAATTGAAAATGGACCCAGAGAAGATAAAGGTGATTAAGGATTGGCCATCACCGAAGAGCCTATTTGAAGTTCGAAGCTTCCATGGGTTGTCTAGCTTCTACAAAAAATTCATCCGAAAATTTAGTGAAATTAGCGCATCGATGATGGATACGGTGAAGAAGCGGCATAAATCTTTTCACTAGACAGACGAAGTGGAAAAGAGCTTAAACCTACTAAAAAGGAAGATCACTGAGCAACAAACTCTGGTTTTGCTAGATTTCAGCAAGACATTCCAGGTCAGGTGTGATGCAAGTGGATTTTCCATTGGAGCGGTCTTGAGTCAAGACAACAGGCCGATCGCTTATTTCAGTGAAAAATTGAATGAAGCAAAGATCAAGTACTCCACGTATGACAAAGAATTCTACGCAATCATACAAGCATTGAAGAAATGGAGGCACTATTTGGTTACAAAAGAGTTCATTTTGTACAATGATAATCATGCTTTGAAATTCGTGACTCGACAGGAGAAGTGAAACCAAAAACATGCTAAATGGGTTGAGTTCATGTAGAATTTTACTTTTGTGATTAAGCATATTTCTGGAACTGCTAACAAAGTTGTTGATGCTTTGAGCAATAAATGTTTACTTATGCAGGAATTCTGAGTCAAGACTTTGGGTTTTGATAACCTCAAAGAATTGTACTAGGATGATACAGATTTCAAAGAGGCATGTGAGGCGTATGAGAATACAATTCTTAGGGATAGAAGCCATTGGACTGAATACATGATCTAGGATGGATTATTGTTCAAAGGTAATCAACTATGTATTCTGAAATGCTCCATGAGGGAGAATTTGTTGAAGGAAAAGAACAATGGAGGATTGGCCGGACATTTCGGTCATGAAAAAACGTTCTCAAAGTTGAATGGCTCATATTATTGGCTAGGGATGAGAACAGATGTGAAGAAATTTGTGGACAGGTGCAAAATTTTCCAGCATGCCAAGGGAAAGAGACAGAATCCAGGGTTGTATCAACCATTTACAATACTAGAGAGACCACGGGATGTGGTAAGTATGGATTTCATATTGGGAATTCCAAGGAAACAAATGGGATATGATTCAATCTTTGTAGTGGTAGACATATTTTCAAAGATGGCACATTTCATACCATGCCAAAAAACCAGTGATGCAACTCACATTGTGAACCTGTTTTTCAAGGAAGTTGTCAGACTTCACGGCTTGCCAATGAGTATTATTTCTGATCGAGACACCAAGTTCGTGGGACACTTATAGAGGACCTTATGGAAGAAGCTAGGGACAAACTTGTCTTTCAATTCAGAGTATCATCCTCAGACGGATGGACAGACAAAGGTCATGAACATGAGCTTGGGGGATTTTCTAAGAAGCCTAGTGACTGAACACCACAGTCAATGGGATCACATTCTGCCACAGGTGAAATTCACTTACAATGATTCACTCAATAGAAGCACAAGGCAAAGTCCATTCCAGATTGTCTATGGAATGCAACTAAGGGGAGTTTATGAATTGAAATATTCAGAGCAAGCTAAATTTAGGAGTGTTAGTGCAGAGGACTTTGCAGAAGGAATGAAGGAGCTTCACAGCAGAATTAAGGAGTGGTTGCAGAGTTCAAGTTAAGAGTACAAACGTAGAGCAGATCAACATAGGAGAGAACTTCAATTTGAAGTTGGAGATTTGATTCTTGCACATTTGATAAAGGAAATTTTCCTAAGGGGAACGTATAACAAGCTTAAGATGAAACAAATTGGACCGTGCAAGGTCATAAGGAAATTTGGGGCAAACACATATGAGATTGAATTACCCGATGGGGTCGGAATCTCACCGATATTCAATGTCGCGTATTTGTACCCTTACAGAGATGAAGAAGAAAGAGAAGAAGATGAACAAGAAAATATTCAATGGAAAAAACAAATGCCTGTAGCTAAAAAGCCACATATGGAAATCATAATTAACAAGAGGATTAGCAAAAAGACTAGGAGGAAGGAGTATTTTGAATACTTGATCAAGTGTAAAGGACATCCAATTGAATATGCCATCTGGGAGAACGAAGAAGAAATTTAAAGACATGGACAGACCGTGCAAGAGCTCAAGAACAGGAGTTCACGAAAATTTTCAAGCGAGGGAGTATGATGCAGGAGCATCGTATCAAGCCCAAGTGCGTGCCTAAAACCAAGGAGATAGTTGGACGCGCAGATGCAATTAAATACGTTTTTGTGAAAATGTTCTAAATTTCAAAATCTAAAACATTAATGTAATGGATGGGAGGAAAGTGCAATTTCATTTATGCCTCAAAGATCCAAATTGATTTTGGAGCATATGTTACTATCTGTGGGATGTAATAGGCATTTATGTTTTTTTAATGAAAGTAGGTAGATTTAAATGATAGATTAGACAGTTTAGGAGCTTAGGAGGGAAAATAGACGATTGACACCCTCAACCCTTGTATCATTGTAACAACATAATTCCGAATTAGTAAGTTGTAGAGTTGCAGAGGAGAATAGAAGAGAACGAAGAATTTTATGCATTTTTAGTTGTTGTTATTTACCATGTACAAGAGCACTGGAACTAATAGAAGAAATATTTGATTCAAAATCTATGTGTTTGTTATGGTTGTTGGAACCACCTGTTAAATGGTATGTTACAAGCTTGTTTGCATTCTCTGTATGCATTTTATTTCAATGCTATTTGTGTGTGCAGGCTCTAGAATTCTATGTTGAATGTTTGAATTCTGGATAACGGGAGCATGAGTTTTAGTTGTTTCTCTTTCTGAGAACTCCTACAAAGAGTGTAGTGGAGGGTCTGCAAGGAGTGCATCGACTAGGTTCTGGGTTTCATATCTGAACTCTCAGGAAGTATACAATTGTGTCTTTACAGGCAGAAGTGCTAGCAAGGAACATAGCCATGCAAGGTGTGCATAGGGTGGGTGAGGTCTTGGATTTTACAAACCCAAGAGGAAGACTGAAAGACTACTATTGTAGAGAGTGAAGAGTCGAAGGTCCAAAATAACCAAAGGTTATTTGAAATTTTCCACAAGGAGTGCACGCAGAGACCCTTTTGGAAGCCTTGAATTTGCAAGCGAAAGCTTAGAAGCAATAAATCCTTTGAAGTGTTCAAAAGGAGATAGAGGTCGAAATCGTCTTGCGGGAGTTCAGTTCCGGAGGGAGGATGCCACGTCAATTGGAAATAAGTCCTTGTNCCTCAAAAATTGGTCAGGGCCAACAAAGACACATAATTTATTGTGGTTAGGAAACCCAAAATTGTTTTGACCAGTACGAAAATAGATGATTTGCTGGAAGAAATCTAGGAGTTGCTGGAAGAATTTGCTGATATAATAGTGGACGAACTACCCTATTCATTTCCACCTATCAGGAGTATAATTCATCACATTGATCTTATACCTGGAGCCAATTTTCCAAACAAAGCAACGTATCGGTTGATGCCGCAGGAAAATGAAGAAGTTAAGAGACTTGTCCATGATTTTATGGACAAAGGATTGATTTGGGAGAGCTTGAGTCCATGCGTTGTTCCGATAATACTCAACCCAAAGAAAGATGGGGGCTAGAGAATGTGTATTGACTCAAGGTAAATCAATAAGATTACCATCAGATACAGATTTCCTTTGCCAAGGATGGATGACTTGATGGATTGCTTTAGCGGAGGAAAATATTTTTCAAAGATTGATTGGAAAAGAAGATACCATCAAATTAGAATGAGGGAAGGTGATGAATGGAAGACAACATTCAAAACCAATAAGGGGTTATATGAATGGCTTATCATGCCATTTGTCTTGACGAATGCACCGAGAACCTTCATGAGGTTAATGAACGAGGTTCTGAAGGACTTCATTGGAAAATCTATGATTGTATATCTTGATGATATATTAATCTTCAATAAAACTGAAGAAGAACACTTGAAGCATTTAGCTGCCATGATGAGGAGACTGCAGCAAGAGAAATTGTTGATCAATATGAAGAAATCATCATTTATGAGGAAAAAACTCATTTATTTGGGTTTTTTTTTATCTCTACAAATGAATTGAAAATGGACCCAGAGAAGATAAAGGTGATTAAGGATTGTCCATCACCGAAGAGACTATTTGAAGTTCGAAGCTTCCATGGGTTGTCTAGCTTCTACAGAAAATTCATCCGAAAATTCAGTGAAATTAGCGCATCGATGATGGATACGGTGAAGAAGCGGCATAAATATTTTCACTAGATAGACGAAGTGGAAAAGAGTTTCAACCTACTAAAAAGGAAGATCACTGAGCAACAAACTCTAGTTTTGCTAGATTTCAACAAGACATTCCAGGTCAGGTGTGATGCAAGTGAATTTTCCATTGGAGCGGTCTTGAGTCAAGACAACGGGCCGATCGCTTATTTCAGTGAAAAACTGAATGAAGCAAAGATCAAGTACTCCACGTATGAAAAAGAATTCTACGCAATCATACAAGCATTGAAGAAATGGAGGCACTATTTGGTTACAAAAGAGTTCATTTTGTACAATGATAATCACGCTTTGCAATTCGTGACTCGACAGGAGAAGTGGAACCAAAAACATGCTAAATGGGTTGAGTTCATGTAGAATTTTACTTTTTTGATTAAGCATATTTCTGGAACTGCTAACAAAGTTGTTGATGCTTTGAGCAGGAAATGTTTGCTTATGCAGGAATTCAGAGTCAAGACTTTGGATTTTGATAACCTCAAAGAATTGTACTAGGATGATACAGATTTCAAAGAGGCATATGAGAATACAATTCTTAGGGATAGAAGCCATTGGACTGAATACATGATCTAGGATGGATTATTGTTCAAAGGTAATCAACTATGTATTCTGAAATGCTCCATGAGGGAGAATTTGTTGAAGGAAAAGAACAATGGAGGATTGGCCGGACATTTCGGTCATGAAAAAACGTTCTCAAAGTTGAATGGCTCATATTATTGGCTAGGGATGAGAACAGATGTGAAGAAATTTGTGGACAGGTGCAAAATTTTCCAGCATGCCAAGGGAAAGAGACAGAATCCAGGGTTGTATCAACCATTTACAATACTAGAGAGACCACGGGATGTGGTAAGTATGGATTTCATATTGGGAATTCCAAGGAAACAAATGGGATATGATTCAATCTTTGTAGTGGTAGACATATTTTCAAAGATGGCACATTTCATACCATGCCAAAAAACCAGTGATGCAACTCACATTGTGAACCTGTTTTTCAAGGAAGTTGTCAGACTTCACGGCTTGCCAATGAGTATTATTTCTGATCGAGACACCAAGTTCGTGGGACACTTATAGAGGACCTTATGGAAGAAGCTAGGGACAAACTTGTCTTTCAATTCAGAGTATCATCCTCAGACGGATGGACAGACAAAGGTCATGAACATGAGCTTGGGGGATTTTCTAAGAAGCCTAGTGACTGAACACCACAGTCAATGGGATCACATTCTGCCACAGGTGAAATTCACTTACAATGATTCACTCAATAGAAGCACAAGGCAAAGTCCATTCCAGATTGTCTATGGAATGCAACTAAGGGGAGTTTATGAATTGAAATATTCAGAGCAAGCTAAATTTAGGAGTGTTAGTGCAGAGGACTTTGCAGAAGGAATGAAGGAGCTTCACAGCAGAATTAAGGAGTGGTTGCAGAGTTCAAGTTAAGAGTACAAACGTAGAGCAGATCAACATAGGAGAGAACTTCAATTTGAAGTTGGAGATTTGATTCTTGCACATTTGATAAAGGAAATTTTCCTAAGGGGAACGTATAACAAGCTTAAGATGAAACAAATTGGACCGTGCAAGGTCATAAGGAAATTTGGGGCAAACACATATGAGATTGAATTACCCGATGGGGTCGGAATCTCACCGATATTCAATGTCGCGTATTTGTACCCTTACAGAGATGAAGAAGAAAGAGAAGAAGATGAACAAGAAAATATTCAATGGAAAAAACAAATGCCTGTAGCTAAAAAGCCACATATGGAAATCATAATTAACAAGAGGATTAGCAAAAAGACTAGGAGGAAGGAGTATTTTGAATACTTGATCAAGTGTAAAGGACATCCAATTGAATATGCCATCTGGGAGAACGAAGAAGAAATTTAAAGACATGGACAGACCGTGCAAGAGCTCAAGAACAGGAGTTCACGAAAATTTTCAAGCGAGGGAGTATGATGCAGGAGCATCGTATCAAGCCCAAGTGCGTGCCTAAAACCAAGGAGATAGTTGGACGCGCAGATGCAATTAAATACGTTTTTGTGAAAATGTTCTAAATTTCAAAATCTAAAACATTAATGTAATGGATGGGAGGAAAGTGCAATTTCATTTATGCCTCAAAGATCCAAATTGATTTTGGAGCATATGTTACTATCTGTGGGATGTAATAGGCATTTATGTTTTTTTAATGAAAGTAGGTAGATTTAAATGATAGATTAGACAGTTTAGGAGCTTAGGAGGGAAAATAGACGATTGACACCCTCAACCCTTGTATCATTGTAACAACATAATTCCGAATTAGTAAGTTGTAGAGTTGCAGAGGAGAATAGAAGAGAACGAAGAATTTTATGCATTTTTAGTTGTTGTTATTTACCATGTACAAGAGCACTGGAACTAATAGAAGAAATATTTGATTCAAAATCTATGTGTTTGTTATGGTTGTTGGAACCACCTGTTAAATGGTATGTTACAAGCTTGTTTGCATTCTCTGTATGCATTTTATTTCAATGCTATTTGTGTGTGCAGGCTCTAGAATTCTATGTTGAATGTTTGAATTCTGGATAACGGGAGCATGAGTTTTAGTTGTTTCTCTTTCTGAGAACTCCTACAAAGAGTGTAGTGGAGGGTCTGCAAGGAGTGCATCGACTAGGTTCTGGGTTTCATATCTGAACTCTCAGGAAGTATACAATTGTGTCTTTACAGGCAGAAGTGCTAGCAAGGAACATAGCCATGCAAGGTGTGCATAGGGTGGGTGAGGTCTTGGATTTTACAAACCCAAGAGGAAGACTGAAAGACTACTATTGTAGAGAGTGAAGAGTCGAAGGTCCAAAATAACCAAAGGTTATTTGAAATTTTCCACAAGGAGTGCACGCAGAGACCCTTTTGGAAGCCTTGAATTTGCAAGCGAAAGCTTAGAAGCAATAAATCCTTTGAAGTGTTCAAAAGGAGATAGAGGTCGAAATCGTCTTGCGGGAGTTCAGTTCCGGAGGGAGGATGCCACGTCAATTGGAAATAAGTCCTTGTGGAGATGAAAACAGACGGTGGAATCGCTTCAAGGAGAAGTGTTGAAGTTCTGTGGGCCGTTGGATCTAATAGACCAACGGATGGATTAAGACTGATTTTCTTTCAACACCCATAAGCTCAGGAGGAACCCATCACCTGGGAGCCGAGGATCAATGGGAGTCGTTGATCGCATTTTGTTCGAGCCATCATATTTTGTCAGGGTTTTGGGGTTCATGGGATTGGAAGGTAGACCAATTCCTGGGTCATTCCAGGTCCCGAGTCGCGAGGTATAAGGCGGGAAATCTAGGTCGTTGGGTCTCAAAAACAGGAGAATCATTGGATCAACCCCCTATGTCATATCCCATATTGGGGTTTTGAGGTGTATAAACCTTTGTTGTGATCATAGAGGTTACGAAATGATGAACATCAAAGTCACGCGTGACAGGTGGCGCTGATGTAGTGTGTAGAAAAGGTGAAATGGGGCGATAGTTGGCATGAACACGTCACTTGGGAGGACTCAACACTCTGTTGACTTATTGCATTTCGGGGATTTGCAAGGGAAGAGCATGGGAGCTCAACACTCTCACTCGTGAAGTCACGAGTTGTGGAAAGTGCTTACATTTAGGCGTGGGTGTGGTCCTATTGGACTAGGGACTGAAGAGAGGGGGCTTACACCTTAGCCCATTCGCATTTCGCGTTTTGGTGATTACTGAGAGTTGTGGCATTGCACTCAGATAGTCCAAATCACGAGACTCAAAATCATTGGGGTCTTGGAAAAGGGGTTTATTTAACCCTTGTTGTGGTGTAGTGAAGATCCTGCACGGATCTCAAGCCCGAGCGCAGGGGGTTTGCACNTATGAGAATACAATTCTTAGGGATAGAAGCCATTGGACTGAATACATGATCTAGGATGGATTATTGTTCAAAGGTAATCAACTATGTATTCTGAAATGCTCCATGAGGGAGAATTTGTTGAAGGAAAAGAACAATGGAGGATTGGCCGGACATTTCGGTCATGAAAAAACGTTCTCAAAGTTGAATGGCTCATATTATTGGCTAGGGATGAGAACAGATGTGAAGAAATTTGTGGACAGGTGCAAAATTTTCCAGCATGCCAAGGGAAAGAGACAGAATCCAGGGTTGTATCAACCATTTACAATACTAGAGAGACCACGGGATGTGGTAAGTATGGATTTCATATTGGGAATTCCAAGGAAACAAATG
Source organism: Picea glauca (assembly GCA_000966675.3). Lineage (NCBI taxonomy): Eukaryota > Viridiplantae > Streptophyta > Pinopsida > Pinales > Pinaceae > Picea > Picea glauca. Next base: position 322,321 of record JZKD02S0189944.1, on the reverse strand, counting down.
GGATATGATTCAATCTTTGTAGTGGTAGACATATTTTCAAAGATGGCACATTTCATACCATGCCAAAAAACCAGTGATGCAACTCACATTGTGAACCTGTTTTTCAAGGAAGTTGTCAGACTTCACGGCTTGCCAATGAGTATTATTTCTGATCGAGACACCAAGTTCGTGGGACACTTATAGAGGACCTTATGGAAGAAGCTAGGGACAAACTTGTCTTTCAATTCAGAGTATCATCCTCAGACGGATGGACAGACAAAGGTCATGAACATGAGCTTGGGGGATTTTCTAAGAAGCCTAGTGACTGAACACCACAGTCAATGGGATCACATTCTGCCACAGGTGAAATTCACTTACAATGATTCACTCAATAGAAGCACAAGGCAAAGTCCATTCCAGATTGTCTATGGAATGCAACTAAGGGGAGTTTATGAATTGAAATATTCAGAGCAAGCTAAATTTAGGAGTGTTAGTGCAGAGGACTTTGCAGAAGGAATGAAGGAGCTTCACAGCAGAATTAAGGAGTGGTTGCAGAGTTCAAGTTAAGAGTACAAACGTAGAGCAGATCAACATAGGAGAGAACTTCAATTTGAAGTTGGAGATTTGATTCTTGCACATTTGATAAAGGAAATTTTCCTAAGGGGAACGTATAACAAGCTTAAGATGAAACAAATTGGACCGTGCAAGGTCATAAGGAAATTTGGGGCAAACACATATGAGATTGAATTACCCGATGGGGTCGGAATCTCACCGATATTCAATGTCGCGTATTTGTACCCTTACAGAGATGAAGAAGAAAGAGAAGAAGATGAACAAGAAAATATTCAATGGAAAAAACAAATGCCTGTAGCTAAAAAGCCACATATGGAAATCATAATTAACAAGAGGATTAGCAAAAAGACTAGGAGGAAGGAGTATTTTGAATACTTGATCAAGTGTAAAGGACATCCAATTGAATATGCCATCTGGGAGAACGAAGAAGAAATTTAAAGACATGGACAGACCGTGCAAGAGCTCAAGAACAGGAGTTCACGAAAATTTTCAAGCGAGGGAGTATGATGCAGGAGCATCGTATCAAGCCCAAGTGCGTGCCTAAAACCAAGGAGATAGTTGGACGCGCAGATGCAATTAAATACGTTTTTGTGAAAATGTTCTAAATTTCAAAATCTAAAACATTAATGTAATGGATGGGAGGAAAGTGCAATTTCATTTATGCCTCAAAGATCCAAATTGATTTTGGAGCATATGTTACTATCTGTGGGATGTAATAGGCATTTATGTTTTTTTAATGAAAGTAGGTAGATTTAAATGATAGATTAGACAGTTTAGGAGCTTAGGAGGGAAAATAGACGATTGACACCCTCAACCCTTGTATCATTGTAACAACATAATTCCGAATTAGTAAGTTGTAGAGTTGCAGAGGAGAATAGAAGAGAACGAAGAATTTTATGCATTTTTAGTTGTTGTTATTTACCATGTACAAGAGCACTGGAACTAATAGAAGAAATATTTGATTCAAAATCTATGTGTTTGTTATGGTTGTTGGAACCACCTGTTAAATGGTATGTTACAAGCTTGTTTGCATTCTCTGTATGCATTTTATTTCAATGCTATTTGTGTGTGCAGGCTCTAGAATTCTATGTTGAATGTTTGAATTCTGGATAACGGGAGCATGAGTTTTAGTTGTTTCTCTTTCTGAGAACTCCTACAAAGAGTGTAGTGGAGGGTCTGCAAGGAGTGCATCGACTAGGTTCTGGGTTTCATATCTGAACTCTCAGGAAGTATACAATTGTGTCTTTACAGGCAGAAGTGCTAGCAAGGAACATAGCCATGCAAGGTGTGCATAGGGTGGGTGAGGTCTTGGATTTTACAAACCCAAGAGGAAGACTGAAAGACTACTATTGTAGAGAGTGAAGAGTCGAAGGTCCAAAATAACCAAAGGTTATTTGAAATTTTCCACAAGGAGTGCACGCAGAGACCCTTTTGGAAGCCTTGAATTTGCAAGCGAAAGCTTAGAAGCAATAAATCCTTTGAAGTGTTCAAAAGGAGATAGAGGTCGAAATCGTCTTGCGGGAGTTCAGTTCCGGAGGGAGGATGCCACGTCAATTGGAAATAAGTCCTTGTAGATTTGAAAACATACGGTGGAATCGATTCAAGGAGAAGTGTTGAAGTTCTATGGGCTGTTGGATCTAATAGACCAACGGATGGATTAAGACTGAGTTTCTTTCAACACCCATAAGCTTAGGAGGAACCCATCACCTGGGAACCGAGGATCAATGGGAGTCGTTGATCGCATTTTGTTCGAGCCATCATATTTCGTCAGGGTTTTGGGGTTCGTGGGATTGGAAGGTAGACCAATTCCTGGGTCATTCCAGGTCCCGATTCGCGAGGTATAAGGCGGGAAATCTAGGTTGTTGGGTGTCAAAAACAGGAGAATCGTTGGATCAACCCCCTGTGTCATATACCATATTGTGGTTTTGAGGTGTATAAACCTTTGTTGTGATCGTAGAGGTTACGAAATGATGAACGTCAAAGTCACGTGTGACAGGTGGCGCTGATGTAGTGTGTAGAAAAGGTGAAATGGGGCGATAGTTGGCATGAACACGTCACTTGGGAGGACTCAACACTCTGTTGACTTATCGCATTTCGGGGATTTGCAAGGGAAGAGGATGGGAGCTCAACACTCTCACTCGTGAAGTCAAGAGTTGTGGAAAGTGCTTACATTTAGGCATGGGTGTGGTCCTATTGGACTAGGGACTGAAGAGAAGGGGCTTACACCTTATCCCATTCGCATTTCGCATTTTGGTGATTGCTGAGAGTTGTAGCATTGCACTCGGATAGTCCAACTCGCGAGACCCAAAATCATTGGGGTCTTGAAAAAGGGGTTTATTTAACCCTTGTTGTGGTGTAGTGAAGATCCTGCATGGATCTCAAGCCCGAGCGCAAGGGGTTTGCACCAAATAGGTGGTTGGTCATATATTAGTTTTGTAATAGATGCAATATTTAATGATTAATTTTAATATATTATATAATATATAAATTAAGTTATAAT
>JZKD02S0189944.1:266869-283647 GCA_000966675.3 Picea glauca | reverse complement strand
GAAAATCTCGAAGATTATGTGGGTAAATCAGACATACTTGAGTATTGAAACCCTCCCATATCGTCAAGGCATGTGTCTAATGTAACCAGGTCAAATTTTGACACATATAGGCACAAATTGAATAAACTTCAATGTTGGCCCCATTCACTACTAACTATGTGGGGTCGGTGCATGACATTTGTGATGGGTGTAATATTGGAAGTTCCATGTCAAATTTCAAGATAGTTTCGACAACGATTCTATATAAGGGAATGATGAATGATGACAATGAGACTTGCATGATGAACCTTGATTCAAATGTGGATGATCTCAAAGATTATGTGGGGACATCAATATACATCCTTAAGTCTCTAAACCCTCCCATATCGTCAAGGCATGTGTTTAATCTAATCATGTCAAATTTCGACTCATACATGCACATATTGAAGAAATTTCAACGTTGGCCCCATTCACTACTCACTATGGGGGGTCAATGCATGAAATTTGTGATGGGTGTATTAGAATTCCATGTCAAATTTCAAGATAGTTTTGACAATGATTCTATAGAAGGGAATGATGAACATTGAAAATGAGACATTTATGATGAACGTTGATGCATATGTGGAATTTTGAAACCCTCCTTGAGTCTTGAAAACCCTCCCATACCATCAAGGCATGTGTCTAGTCTAACCATGTCGAATTTCGACGCATACAGGCACAATTTGAAGAAATTTCAACGTTGGCCCCATTCACTTCTCATTGTGTGAGGTCGATGCAAGATGACATTTGTGATGGGTACATTGGAAGTGCCATGACATTTCAAGAGATTTATGACAAAGATTCTATAGATGGAAATGACGAATGATGACAATGAGACATCCATTATATTGAACGTTGATGCAAACATGGACGATCTCAAATATTATGAGGGGACATCAAACATCCTTAAGTCTTGAAACCCTCCCATACTTTCAAGGCATGTGTAAAATCCAACCATGTCGAATTTCAATGCATACAAACATAGATTGAAAAAATTTCAACGTTGGCCCCACTCACTGCTCACTGTGTGGTTTCAGTGGAAGAAATTTGTGATCAGTGTATTGGAAGTTCCATGTCAAATTTCAAGATAATTCTGACAACGATTCCATAGAAGGGAATGATGAATTATGACAATGAGACGTGCATGATGAATGTTGATGAAAATGTGTATGATCTCAAATATTAGGTGGGGACATCAATATACATCATTGAGTCTTGAAACCCTCCCATACCATCAAGGCATGTGTCTATTCTAACCATGTCAAATTTCAACACATACAACCACATATTGAATAAATTTCAGCGTTGGCCCCATTCACTGCTCACTATGCAGGGTCAGTGCATGACATTTGTGGTGGGTGAATTGGAAGTTCCATGAAATTACAAGAGAGTTCTAACAAATATTATATAGATGGAAACAAAGAATGATGACAATGAGACATCCATTATGAACGTTGATGCAAACATGGAATATCTCAAATATTATTTGGGGACATCATACATCCTTCAGTCTTGAAACCCTCCCATATTATCAAGGCATGTGTCTAGTCTAACCATGTCAAATTTTGACGCATAGAGGAACATATTGAAGAAATTTCAGCGTTGGTCCCATTCACTGATAACTATGTGGGGTCGATGCATGACATTTGTGGTGGATGAATTAGAAGTTCAATGACATTTCAAGAGAGTTCCAAAAAAGATTCGACATATGAAAACGATGAATGATGACAATGAGACATCCATTATGAAAGTTGATGAAAACATGGATGATCTCAAAGATTATGTGGGGACATCAGACATCCTTGAGTCTTGAAACCCTCCCATACTGTCAAGGCATGTGTCTAGTCTAACCATGTCTAATTTTGATGCATACATGCACAGTTTGAAGAAATTTCAATGTTGGCCCCATTCACTGCTCACTATGCGAGGTCGATGCAAAATGACATTGGTGATGGGTGTATTGGAAGTGCCATGACATTTCAAGAGAGTTCCAATAAATATTCTATAGATGGAAATAACGAATGATGACAATGAGACATCCATTATATTAAACATTGATGCAAACATGGACAATCTCAAATATTATGCGGGGACATCAAACGTACATAAGTCTTGAAACCCTCCCATACCATCAAGGAAACTATCTAGTCTAACCATGTCAAATTTCAATGCATACGGGAACAGATTGAAAACATTTCAACGTTGGCCCCATTCACTTCTCACTGTNACTAACTATGTGGGGTCGGTGCATGACATTTGTGATGGGTGTAATATTGGAAGTTCCATGTCAAATTTCAAGATAGTTTCGACAACGATTCTATATAAGGGAATGATGAATGATGACAATGAGACTTGCATGATGAACCTTGATTCAAATGTGGATGATCTCAAAGATTATGTGGGGACATCAATATACATCCTTAAGTCTCTAAACCCTCCCATATCGTCAAGGCATGTGTTTAATCTAATCATGTCAAATTTCGACTCATACATGCACATATTGAAGAAATTTCAACGTTGGCCCCATTCACTACTCACTATGGGGGGTCAGTGCATGAAATTTGTGATGGGTGTATTGGAATTCCATGTGAAATTTCAAGATAGTTTTGACAATGATTCTATAGAAGGGAATGACGAACATTGAAAATGAGACGTTTATGATGAACGTTGATGCATATGTGGAATTTTGAAACCCTCCTTGAGTCTTGAAAACCCTCCCATACCATCAAGGCATGTGTCTAGTCTAACCATGTCGAATTTCGATGCATACAGGCACAATTTGAAGAAATTTCAACGTTGGCCCCATTCACTTCTCATTGTGTGAGGTCGATGCAGGATGACATTTGTGATGGGTACATTGGAAGTGCCATGACATTTCAAGAGATTTCTGAAAAAGATTCTATAGATGGAAATGACGAATGATGACAATGAGACATCCATTATATTGAACGTTGATGAAAACATGGACGATCTCAAATATTATGAGGGGACATCAAACATCCTTAAGTCTTGAAACCATCCCATACTTTCAAGGCATGTGTAAAATCTAACCATGTCGAATTTCAATGCATACAAACATAGATTGAAAAAATTTCAACATTGGCCCCACTCACTTCTCACTGTGTGGTTTCAGTGGAAGAAATTTGTGATCGGTGTATTGGAAGTTCCATGTCAAATTTCAAGATAATTCTGACAACGATTCCATAGAAGGGAATGACGAATTATGACAATGAGACGTGCATGATGAATGTTGATGAAAATGTGGATGATCTCAAATATTAGGTGGGGACATCAATATACATCATTGAGTCTTGAAACCCTCCCATACCATCAAGGCATGTGTCTATTCTAACCATGTCAAATTTCAACACATACAGCCACATATTGAATAAATTTCAGCGTTGGCCCCATTCACTGCTCACTATGCAAGGTCAGTGCATGACATTTGTGGTGGGTGAATTGGAAGTTCCATGAAATTACAAGAGAGTTCTAAAAAATATTATATAGATGGAAACAAAGAATGATGACAATGAGACATCCATTATGAACGTTGATGCAAACATGGAATATCTCAAATATTATTTGGGGACATCATACATCCTTGAGTCTTGAAACCCTCCCATATTATCAAGGCATGTGTCTAGTCTAACCATGTCAAATTTTGACGCATAGAGGAACATATTGAAGAAATTTCAGCGTTGGTCCCATTCACTGATAACTATGTGGGGTCGATGCATGACATTTGTGGTGGATGAATTAGAAGTTCAATGACATTTCAAGAGAGTTCCAAAAAAGATTCGACATATGAAAACGATGAATGATGACAATGAGACATCCATTATGAAAGTTGATGAAAACATGGATGATCTCAAAGATTATGTGGGGACATCAGACATCCTTGAGTCTTGAAACCCTCCCATACTGTCAAGGCATGTGTCTAGTCTAACCATGTCTAATTTTGATGCATACATGCACAGTTTGAAGAAATTTCAATGTTGGCCCCATTCACTGCTCACTATGCGAGGTCGATGCAAAATGACATTGGTGATGGGTGTATTGGAAGTGCCATGACATTTCAAGAGAGTTCCAATAAATATTCTATAGATGGAAATAACGAATGATGACAATGAGACATCCATTATATTAAACATTGATGCAAACATGGACAATCTCAAATATTATGCGGGGACATCAAACGTACATAAGTCTTGAAACCCTCCCATACCATCAAGGAAACTATCTAGTCTAACCATGTCAAATTTCAATGCATACGGGAACAGATTGAAAACATTTCAACGTTGGCCCCATTCACTTCTCACTGTACAGGTTCGGTGGAATAAATTTGTGATGGGTGTATTGGAAGTGCCATGTCAAATTTCAAGATAGTTTTGACAATGATTCTATAGTAGGGAATGACGAATGATGACAATGCGATGTGCATGTTGAACGTTGATGCGAATGTGGAAAATCTCAAATATTATGTGGGGACATCATACATCCTTGAGTCTTGAAACCCTCCCATAATGTCAAGTCATGTGTCTAGTATAACCATGTCAAATTACAACGCATACAGTTACATATTGAAGAAATTTCAATGTTGGCCCCATTCACTGCTCACTATGCAGGGTCGGTGCATGACATTTTTGGTGGGTGAATTGGAAGTTCCATGACATTTCAAGAAAGTTCCAACAAATATTCTACAGATGGAAATGAAAAATGATGAAAATGAGACGTTCATTAGGAATGTTGATCAAAGCATGGATGATATCAAAGATTATGTTGGTACATCAGACATCCTTGAGTCTTGAAACCCTCCCATACCATCAACGCATGTGTCTAGTCTAACCATGCCAAATTTCGATGCATACATGCACAAGATGAAGAAATTTCAACGTTGTCCCCATTCACTACTCATTGTGAGGGGTTGGTGGAAGACAATATTTTTGATGGGTGTATTGGAAGTTCCATGGCATTTCAAGAGATCAGTTCCACAAAGATTCTACATATGGAAATGATGGATGATGAAAATGAGACATGGATGATCTCAATGATTATTTGTAGGGTCGATGGATGTCATTAATACCTTGACCATATATAATCCCTAATCAATTAATCATTAAACTACCTAACCCTTAAGCCACAAATCCATTATCCATTGACCCTTAATCCCTTAAATTGTAACCCCTAATCTCTTAACCCTTAATCCCTTAAACGGTAACCCCTAATCCCTTAACCCTTAATCCCTTAAATGGTAACCCCTAATCCCTTAACCCTTAATCCCTAGACCTAAAATCCCTAACTAACCTAATCCCCAAAGACCCTATCCACTTAACCCCAAAAATATCAACAAAATTACTATTTAGGCACATTGGGAGTTGAATTGGAAGCCAAAATAGAAGCTAAGAAGGAAGCTAATCTGTAAGCTAAACTGGGAGGTAAACTAGAAGCTAAACTGGAAGCTAAACTGGGAGAAAAAATGGGAGCTAAACTGGGAGCTAAACAAGGAGCTAAACTGGGAGCTAAAGTGGGAGCTAAAGTGGGAGCTAAACTGGGAGCTAAATAGGGAGCTAAATTAGGCGCTAGTTGTGCCTAGTTTAGCGCCCAGTTTTGTTGCCCAGCGCAAATATCTCCATAAATAATTCCCTCTCGATAAATAACGTCTACTTTAGCAAACAAATGGATAAAAATACGTTAAAACAGCCAGTGGAAGAAAAAAAGGGAGCTAAAAAGGGAGCTAATCATAGGGATTTGTTGTAGTATCGACCTCTTTGACCTTGCTTTTGGTTCAGCTTCTCTTCATCTTTCAGAGCCATCTGATAAGAATCTTCTACGGTTCATATGGTCATCATGCACATATCATCCTGAATATCATATCGTAGATCATTCATATATCTGGCAACTTTTTCATCATCACTTTCCCTATGACCTGCTCTTATGTTTATCCTGTAGAACTCTTCGGTGTATTCTTTCACCATTATCATCTTCTGCCTCAAATTCTACATCCTCCAAAACAGATTGATTTGATAATATCTGGGTATGAATTTGGCCTTCATTTTTGCAACCATTATGTCCCAGCTCTTGATTTTCTGCTTTCCCTTGCATTGCCTATCATCTTGCAATTCATCCCACCATAGTGTTCCATGCCCTTTAAGTCTGGTAACGACATGTTTAACTTTTTTGTCTTTTTTGAAATCCTCGTAGTCGAAGTATTTTTCTAGAACCCTAATCCAATCTAGAATCTCTTCAATGTCTAAGTTGCCTTCATACATTGGAATGTCCATTTTTTCCCTGGCACCTATTCTTGCAACAACTCTGAATAAGCGTTCTTCTACAGCATCTTCGACTGCAATTTATTCTCCCTCATTTCCAGCTTCATTTTCACTTTCAACTTTTCTAATATCTCCAGCATCAAATGTTCGTCTCTGTGTTGTCTCCATAGCATCAATACTGGCATGTAATTCACGCATCTCTCTTTCCACTGTTGGATCAGGTATTGGCCTCTCTCTTCTTCTCGACGGCATGGCTATAAAATTCCTCTTTCCTCTCTACTACAAAAAGCAAAGAATTGGTTATGTGATATGATACCACAACTGGTGCAGACCCCCTACCCTTGGGCCTGAGATCCATGCAGGATCTTCAATAGACCACAACAAGGGTTAATTAAACCCTTTGTCCAAGACCCTAATGATTTCGGGTCTCGCGAGTTGGACTGTCTGAGTGCAATGTCACAACTCTCAGCAATCACCAAAACGTGAAATGTGAATGGGCTAAGGTATAATCCCCCTCTCTTCAGTACCTAGTCTGATAGGACCACACCCACACCTAAATGTAAGCACCTTCCGCAACTCGCAACTTCGCAAGTCAGAGTGTTGAGCTCCTGTTCTCTTCCCTTGTGAATCCCTGAAACGCGATAAGTTAATAGAGTTTTGAATCCTACCAAGTGACGTGTTCACGCCAACTATCGCCTTCTTTCACCTTTTCAGCACACTACGTCAGTGCCACCTATCGCGCGTGACTTCAACGTTCGGCATTTCGTAACCTCTGCGATCACAAAAAAGTTTTATACACCTCGAAACCCTGATACGCGGTATGACATGGGGGGTTGATCCAATGGTTCTCCTGCTGCTGAGACACAATGACCTAGATTTACCGCCTTATACCTCATGACTCAGGACTTGGAATGACCCAGGAATTGGTCTGCCTTCCAAACCCACAAACCCTGAAACCCCAAGGAAATCTGATGGCTAGAATAAAATGAGATCAATGGCTCCTATTGATCCATGGCTCCCAAGTGATGGGTTCCTCCTGAGATTATGGGTGTTGAAAGACACTTAGTCTTAATCCATCCGCTGGTCTATCAGATCCAATGGCCCATAGAACTTTGACACTTCTCCTTGAAGCGATTCCACTATCCATTTTCAACTCCACGAGGACTTCTTTCCAATTGGCGTGGTGTCCTCCTGAACTAAACTGAACTCCCACAACATGATTTCAACCTCTGTCTCCCTTTGAACACTTCAAAGGCTCTATCCCTTCTGATCTTTCACTTGCAAATTCAAGGCTTCCAAAAGGGTCTCTGCGTGCACTCCTTGTGGAAATTTTCAAATAACCTCTAGTTATTTTGGACCTTTGACTATGTTCTCTCTACAACAATAGTCTTTCAATCTTCCTCTTGGGTTTGTAAAATCCAAGACCTCACCCAGCCTGCACGCACATTGCATGGCTCTATGCCTTGGCAGCACTTTTGCCTGTAAAGACACAATTATATACTTCCTGAGAGTTCAGAGATGAAACCCAAATATGGTCAATGCACTCCTTGCAGACCCTCCATTGCACTTTTTGCAAGAGTTCTCAGAAAGAGAACCAACTGAAACTCATTCTCCCCTTATCCAAAATTCAAACATTCAACATAGAATTCTAGAGCCTGCACACACACATAGCATTGAAAGAAAATGCATACAGAGAATGAAAACAAGCCTGTAACATACCATTTAACAGGTGGTTCCAACAACCATAACAAACACAAAGATTTGGAATCAAATATTTCTTCTATTAATTCCAGTGCTCATGTACATGGTAAATAACAACAACTAAAAATGCATAAAATTCTCTGTTCTCTTCTATTCTCCTCTGCATCTCTACAACTTACGAATTCTGAATTATGTTGTTACAATGATACAAGGGTTGAGGGTGTCTATCATCTGTTTTCCCTCCTTAGCTCCTAAACTATCTAATCTATCATTTAAATATACCTACTTGCATTAAAAACACATAAATGCCTATTACATCCGGTGGATAGGACATACGCTCCAAAATCAGTTTGTATCTTTGAGGCATAAATGCAACTGCACTTTCCTCCCATCCATTACATTAATGTTTCATATTTTGAAATTCACAACATTTTCAAAAAAACATATTTAATTGCATCTGCGTGTCCAGTTGTCTCCTTTGTTTTAGGAATGCACTTGTGATTTATACGATGCTCCTACATCACTATTCCACCACAACTCAGCATAGGTAGCACCCATGTCCCCCCTCCCACCCCAGTGATCTTTCTAGAAAGACCTCGGTAGAAAATATTTCCACCACTAATGATAGATAACCTAGANAGGGTCTCTGCGTGCACTCCTTGTGGAAAATTTCAAATAACCTCTAGTTATTTTGGACCTTTGACTCTGTTCTCTCTACAACAATAGTCTTTCAATCTTCCTCTTGGGTTTGTAAAATCCAAGACCTCACCCAGCCTGCACGCACATTGCATGGCTCTATGCCTTGGTAGCACTTATGCCTGTAAAGACACAATTATATACTTCCTGAGAGTTCAGAGATGAAACCCGAATCTGGTCAATGCACTCCTTGCAAACCCTCCACTGCACTTTTTGCAAGAGTTCTCATAAAGAGAAACAACTGAAACTCATTCTCCCCTTATCCAAAATTCAAACATTCAACATAGAATTCTAGAGCCTGCACACACACATAGCATTGAAAGAAAATGCATACAGAGAATCCAAACAAGCCTGTAACATACCATTTAATAGGTGGTTCCAACAACCATAACAAACACATAGATTTGGAATCAAATATTTCTTCTATTAATTCCAGTGCTCATGTACATGGTAAATAACAACAACTAAAAATGCATAAAATTCTATGTTCTCTTCTATTCTCCTCTACATCTCTACAACTTACGAATTCTGAATTATGTTGTTACAATGATACAAGGGTTGAGGGTGTCTATCATCTGTTTTCCCTCCTTAGCTCCTAAACTATCTAATCTATCATTTAAATATACCTACTTGCATTAAAAACACATAAATGCCTATTACATCCGGTGGATAGGACATACGCTCCAAAATCAGTTTGTATCTTTGAGGCATAAATGCAACTGCACTTTCCTCCCATCCATTACATTAATGTTTCATATTTTGAAATTCACAACATTTTCAAAAAAACATATTTAATTGCATCTGCGTGTCCAGTTGTCTCCTTTGTTTTAGGAATGCACTTGTGATTTATACGATGCTCCTACATCACTATTCCACCACAACTCAGCATAGGTAGCACCCATGTCCCCCCTCCCACCCCAGTGATCTTTCTAGAAAGACCTCGGTAGAAAATATTTCCACCACTAATGATAGATAACCTAGANTCCTAAACTATATTTCACCATCATTGAGCATTACATCGACACATGGATCGACATACCCCTTATCTGATAGAAACAAAGATCTGCACACCCCTTAAAAGACATGTCCATCAAATAAAAAAATTATAAAGTTCATAAAGTAAAATCCATTTACCCAATTTCATATACCTCATGGGTATCCAACCTGCTTGTACAAAAAAACATGGCACCATTCATGTGTGTAGTGATTTTCATGATTTGAACTAGGCTTGCTTGAAAGAAAACTGGGTATCCAACCTAGTCCATGTAAACCAAAAACATGGTAGCATTTGTGTGTGCATTGATTTTCATGATTTGAAATAGGCCTACCTAAAATACAACTTCCCTACCCCCTTCATAAACCAAGTCATGATGCATGTGCAAGAGATGAGRCCCTATCCCTCATGTATGGGTTTTTTAGGGTATAATAAAATCTAGATTTGACCTTCTGATAATGAAAGAACATGTTCACTACATTGGGGACACCTTCACCTACCATGTTATACCTTTAGTGTGTAATGTTCTATGTTTTTTTATGATCTAGCCCACAATTACCTTGATGATCTTACTAATTGGTCAAATAAATGACCACAACACTTACAATACCTATGAACTATTTTCTTATGTGCTTACCCTAGGTCACATATGTTCTTACAAGGCACCTCCGAATGTGACCTAAAGCCCCAATTTTCAAGTCTTACCCTAAACAAGACACCTTATGAGTTTGGGATTCATAAAAAGTGTTGTTGATACCAACCTATACTACAATAATGTTAATGTTGAGTCCCTAATTTTTTGTTCTCTACGTTGATGATTTATTCCTCACTAGTACATAGAGCCTTATTGCTAAATGAAAGTATGTGTTGGCCTCTGAGTTTGAGATGAAGGACCTTGGTATGATGTACTACTTCTTGGGAATGTAGGTTTGGAAGAGAACTGATGAGATCTTCCTGAGTCATGAGAAGTACACAATTGAGATATTGAAGAAGTTTGGGATTTTGAACTGTAAGCCCATGGATACACCAATGGTGATGAATATGAAGAAACTAAGTGAGTCTTCTTTTGATTCCGAAAAGATTGATCTGAACTTGTATAGACAAATGATTGGATCATTGATGTATCAGGTTAACACCAGACCAAATATTTTCTATGCAGTGAGTGCTCTTAGCCAGTTTATGATTCAACTAAGATAGACACATTGGATTTTTGTGAAGCCTCATGATCCCAGTGCCCATATGCCTCCAACCTTGTGATCTAATGATCGTTGGGTGACAACTGTCATGAAGGGTGATGAATAAGACTAGGGGAAACTTTCAATTCAAGGTTGGGAATGACCAGGTCCACATCAACTGAAGGAACAAAATTAACGAGGTACACGTGTTGTCCCATTCCATGTCAACAACAATGCATCCATTCAGTGGGAACACTAAAACCCGACAAATCGATGACTCCACTAAATTAAGGTTTATGGTTTACATGATGAATTGAATATGGAGTAAAGTGGGTGTGTGAGTCAAATTTGAGTCCAAAAACCCTCCCATATCGTTAAGTTATGAGAATAGTCTATCCATGTCAAATTTCAATGCATTCAAAAATAGTTTGAAAAAATTTCAACATTGGCCCCATTCACAGGTCACTGTTGCCTGTGTCTAGTCCTAGTTCATAGGACTTACTCAAATTTGTATACGATATTTGGAGAATGATAATTTTGAAGGTGTTTGGCATATTTCTATACACCATGGCCAGATCACCTCTCATTGACAATCTGTGTATTGATCCCTTTTAGTTTTGGGTTTGACCAATCCACAAAACAAGATTTGGTCAATTACAATGCCTCAAGTGATCAATCCACAAAAGGGGATTGATGAGATGAATAATAACTCAATAATAAATATAACACTTTTTGTAGTTACAATATTTCAACAATAAAATCATGAATTCCATAATCTTGTAATCATTATCCTTATAACCTAAGCCCCATCAATATTCTAAAACCTATAAAATCTATAGATTGTCATACCTATTATCCATAACGTCCCCAACCGATAACTATAATGCCCAACCCATGTAATCATAAGAAACCTTAACCCTTATAATGCTTAATCCTTATGCTTATATACCCGTATAACCCTTAACCTTAGACATATGACTTTATAACCCTTAACCCCTATCATGATAAACCCCTAACTCTTATAATCCTTAACTCATGTAATCATTATAACACCTAATGGATTTAACTATTATTACCCATGTACTACCTAATTGTTATAATTTATAACAACCATAACCCCTAACCTCTATGGTGTCCATCCCATGTAACATCTAACCCAAAACGCATTTAATGTATATAACCAATAATCCATAAGCCTTATATTCATTAACCCTTGATACCCCCAACCCTTATAACTACTAAAAGTATTATCACTAGAGTCCTTAATCCTTCTAACACCTAATAAATATAAACCCTGAATAACTCATTATACCCAAATCTTAAAACTCCTATGATGACTACCAAGTATAAGCTCTATAACCCTTAAAACATATAACTCCTAACCCCTATAATGAACATCCCTTGTAATTACTATCACCACTAACAAATATAACCCCTAAACTTTATAATACCTTGCTTGTATAATGGCTAAACCTTATAATTTCATAATCATATAAACCCCCATTCTCATAGCCCCCAAGACATTTAATCCCTAATTCATTTAAACCCCAACCCTTATAATCATTGKCTCCCTCTACTCTTAACCTATATGACCTTTAACCCTTAAACCAATAACCCATATAACCTATAACACCTAGCAACTAACAATTATAATTAATAAAAMTTAAYAAMTAATCCCTAATTGCTAACAATATTAATYAATATCACCTTTAATCCATAACCAATATAGCCTCTAACTAACCMTAACAACCCATATCACCCTTAAATAGTATAACTACTAATCCACCCCTATAAACCCCTACCCTTATGACACCTCTAATATCAACTAACTTATATAACACCTAAAACCAACATAAGTCCCACCCCCCAACTATTATCCCTCATAAATTTTATAACTCCTAACATCAAGATGTTTATAACCTCATGCCCCTTAACATTTATATCCATTAGCCACTATAAATCCTAACCCATATAACCTCCAAAACATCTAATAACTAATAACTTATTGTTATATATTCATAATCCTTGATTCTGATAACATTTATCACACAAAACCCTTATCCCTATAACAACTAATTTCCTCTAAAGCACTATCACGATTATCCCATATGGATCGTACCATTCCTTACTAGTATAACCATTAATTAACTCTTATAACCTCAACCCATTATAAATGTATAACCTATAGCACTTATAATGCTTAAAGTTCATAATCCATAAGCCCTACTATTTGTTACCCTTAACCCATATAACATTAATAACCCTTATAACACCTAGCACCTAACTCCTATAACATGTAACCCCTAACCCTTGTAAAAACTATAACCCCTAATCCTTAAAATGATTAAACCCTATAAACTTAAACCACTAACTCTTATAACTTATAAGATTCTAACATTCTGATTTGCCTTCCCTCCCATGCAAGCTTGACCAAGAAGGTCACTATGGAAGAGATCCACAAAGTGGTCTTCGATATGAAGCGGGGGGAGAATTTGTATAAGATATTTGGAGAATGATAATTTTGAAGGTGCTAGGCCTATTCCTACACACCACGGCGAGATCACCTCTCTTTGACAATCAGTGTACTAATCCCTTTTAGTTTTGGGTTGTTAGTATTTTCAATTACACGCACCTTTCAATCTAATCAAAGTTCAATTAATGTCTCTTGTTATTGTAGGGATATAAAGCCTCATGATCCCAATGCCCATATGCCTCCAACCTTGTGATATAATGATTGTTGGATGACAACTGTCATGAAGGGTGATGACTAAGACTAGGGGAAACTTTCAATTCAAGGTTAGGAATGACCAGACCCACATCAAGTGAAGGAAGAAAATTAAGAAAGTACATGTGTTTTCCCATTCCATGTCAACAACAATGCATCCATTCACTCTGAACAAATCGATGACTCCACTAAATTAGGGTTTATGGTTTACATGATGAATTGATGATGAAAGAAAGTGGGCATGTGAGTCTAATTTAAGTCCAAAAACCATCCCATATCATTAAGTCATGCGAATAGTCTATCCATGTCAAATTTCAATGCATTCAGAAACAATTTGAACAAATTTCAACATTGGCCCCATTCACAGGTCACTATTGACCGTGTCTAGTCCTAGTACAATTTCCTTGCAAAATTTATATAAGATATTTGTAGAATGATAATTTTGAAGGTGCTAGGCCTATTCCTACACACCACGACGAGATCACCTCTCATTGACAGTCAGTGTATTGATCCCTTTTAGTTTTGGGTTGTTATTATTTTCAATTGCATCCACCTTTCAATCTAGTCAAAGTTCAATTAATGTCTCTTGTTACTGTAGGGTTATAAAGCCTCATGATCTCAATGCCCATATTCCTCCAACCTTGTGATATAATGATCGTTGGGTGACAACTATCATGAAGGGTGGTGACTAAGACTAGGGGCAACTTTCAATTCAAGGCTAGGGATGACCAGGCCCACATCAAGTGAAGGAAGAAAATTAAGAAGGTACATGTGTTGTCCCATTCCATGTCAACAACAACGCATCAATTCACTGCGAACAAATCGATGACTCCACTAAATTAGGGTTTATGGTTTACATGATGAATTGATGATGGAATAAAGTGGGCGTGTGAGTCAAATTTGAGTCTATAAACCCTCCCATATCGTTAAGGCATGTGAATAGTCTATCCATGTCAAATTTCAATGCATTCAGAAATAGTTTGAAAAAATTTCAATGTTGGCCCCATTCACAGGTCATTGTTGCTCGTGTCTAGTCCTAGTAAAATTTTCTTGTAAAATTTGTATAAGATATTTGGAGAATGGTAATTTTGAAGGTGTTAGGCCTATTCCTACACACCACGGCGAGATCACCTCTCATTGAAAGTTAGTGTATTGATCCCTTTTAGTTTTGGGTTGTTAGTATTTTGAATTGCACACACCTTTAAATATAGTCAAAGTTCAATTAATGTCTCTTGTTACTGTAGGGTTATAAAGCCTCATGATCCCAATGCCCATATGCCTCCAACCTTGTGATATAATGATCATGTCATGAAGGGTGATGACTAAGACTAGGGGAAACTTTCAATTCAAGGCTAGGAATGACTAGGCCCACTTCAAGTGAAGGAAGAAAATTAAGAAGGTACATGTGTTGTCCCATTCCATGTCAACAAAAACACATCCATTCACTGGGAACAAATCGATGAATCCACTAAATTAGGGTTTATGGTTTACATGATGAATTGATGATGGAAGAAAGTGGGTGTGTGAGTCAGATTTGAGTCCAGAAACCCTCCCATATTGTTAAGGCATGTGAATAGTCTGTCCATGTCAAATTTCAATGCATTCAGAAATAGTTTGAACAAATTTCAACGTTGGCCCCATTCATAGATCATTGTTGCCCGTGTTTAGTCCTAGTACAATTTCCTTGTAAAATTTGTATAAGATATTTGGAGAATGATAATTTTTAGAATGATAATGATGAATTGATGATGGACATACCTACATCGTTGGTATGATTAGGCGTAGTTGCGCAGATCTCCTCTTGGTTTCGAGAGTATTTCATTCTCTATTAAACAGGGGCAACCACATGAAGGTGGAAGATATAATTATGCCCCCTCCCTCACATCACTCTCAATTTCCCCATATTACCTANCTTGTAAAAACTATAACCCCTAATCCTTAAAATGATTAAACCCTATAAACTTAAACCACTAACTCTTATAACTTATAAGATTCTAACATTCTGATTTGCCTTCCCTCCCATGCAATCTTGACCAAGAAGGTCACTATGGAAGAGATCCACAAAGTGGTCTTCGATATGAAGCAGGGGGAGAATTTGTATAAGATATTTGGAGAATGATAATTTTGAAGGTGCTAGGCCTATTCTTACACACCACGGCGAGATCACCTCTCTTTGACAATCAGTGTACTAATCCCTTTTAGTTTTGGGTTGTTAGTATTTTCAATTACACACACCTTTCAATCTAGTCAAAGTTCAATTAATGTCTCTTGTTATTGTAGGGTTATAAAGCCTCATGATCCCAATGCCCATATGCCTCCAACCTTGTGATATAATGATTGTTGGGTGACAACTGTCATGAAGGGTGATGACTAAGACTAGGGGAAACTTTCAATTCAAGGTTAGGAATGACCAGACCCACATCAAGTGAAGGAAGAAAATTAAGAAAGTACATGTGTTGTCCCATTCCATGTCAACAACAATGCATCCATTCACTGTGAACAAATCGATGACTCCACTAAATTAGGGTTTATGGTTTACATGATGAATTGATGATGAAAGAAAGTGGGCATGTGAGTCTAATTTAATTCCAAAAACCCTCTCATATCATTAAGGCATGCAAATAGTCTATCCATGTCAAATTTCAATGCATTCAGAAACAATTTGAACAAATTTCAACATTGGCCCCATTCACAGGTCACTATTGCCCGTGTCTAGTCCTAGTACAATTTCCTTGCAAAATTTATATAAGATATTTGGAGAATGATAATTTTGAAGGTGCTAGGCCTATTCCTACACACCACGACGAGATCACCTCTCATTGACAGTCAGTGTATTGATCCCTTTTAGTTTTCGGTTGTTATTATTTTCAATTGCATGCACCTTTCAATCTAGTCAACGTTCAATTAATGTCTCTTGTTACTGTAGGGTTATAAAGCCTCATGATCTCAATGCCCATATTCCTCCAACCTTGTGATATAATGATCATTGGGTGACAACTATCATGAAGGGTGGTGACTAAGACTAGGGGTAACTTTCAATTCAAGGCTAGGGATGACCAGGCCCACATCAAGTGAAGGAAGAAAATTAAGAAGGTACATGTGTTGTCCCATTCCATGTCAACAACAACGCATCCATTCACTGCGAACAAATCGATGACTCCACTAAATTAGGGTTTATGGTTTACATGATGAATTGATGA
>JZKD02S0189944.1:255891-266859 GCA_000966675.3 Picea glauca | reverse complement strand
TTCCCCGTAGGGGTTTTACCACGTGAAAACATCGGTGTGTTGATCTTTGATCTGGTTATGTGAGTGTTTACTGAAGGTGTTCGTCCTCTGTTGGAATACCTGTGTTGTCGAACAGTAACTGCTAGAAACAAATGATGGTTTCTGCCAAGGGATGAGCTCGTCTATGACAGAGAAGACGAAGAGTCTCAACTACCAGAGAAGCTAAGGAATTTCGATATGACACCTAGTGATGATGGATGCGAGGGTAAAACCACCAGAGAATTTGAAGAGTTACCATGATGATCAAGTAGAGCACTCACAATGAGTAGGAGATGCATAAGAGAGATAGACAATGTGGCACACAAGAGATGGAATATCTGTGGAAGAGTAAAGTGGAAAAAACACCTCAATGTGGAGGATATTTGGGTTGTATAGGATGCAAGAGAAAGAAGCAGATTGCATGCACAAGGTGCACATAGAGTATAAGAATGTTTAACAAAGAAGAAATGGGTGTTGCTGTTGAGTGTGATTGAGGTGTGAAGAAGGAGGCAGAGCGTAGCAGCAGAAATGTACATAAGGGGAATGGTGCATTGAAGGGACATGGCACAGAGAGCATAAAAGGAAAAAGAACAGAAAGTACAAGGAGTGTGCAGAAGACATTGATGCAAACAGAGCAGTGCAGTGTAGAAGAACAATGATGAGACCGGTAAGCCATTGAAGAACTTTATATCACTGTAAAAAGTCATAATAACAAATATTTATATTTCAGGGTGGTAGGGAGGTGCTAGGGAGGACTGTTGTTCTCATAGGTTCAAGTGGGTTCTTGAACAAAGGGAGTTGTAGCTTCCATCTAGTTGCAGCCAGATAATCTATGGTGGCAGGGNCGTTTGTACACAATTGTATATTTTTTCATGCACGTCTCTCAGAAGGTCGAGATACGGGTTCCTTTTTCCTCCAACGGATCGCTCCGAAGGGTCCCACTATTGCTTTCCCTTACAATACCATTCTCAGTAGAAGAAACATTGATGGATTCCGGCTATACGTATGCTCCTAACCTCATCCATCAGGGGGCATCTGTTATCACTGAAATTTTGTTTGCACATGGCGACAAGAACTCCACATCATCAAAACAGCAATGAAGTCATTCATGGCACTGAATTAAGTTCACAACATTCCAGAAGGGTCAAAAACTATACCAAGTAACCAAAAATTGAAGGGCGCTTTACAACATCTTGATGCGCGCGCATATGCGCGGGACAAAAACGTGTTATCAGCGCATGCGCGCCCCGACGCGCGCCTGTCAACACAAAAACCCACGCATCTGCTAATATGACGCATTAATTGCATAAGTCGGCCTCCCGACCGCCTATGGACCGGCCCCCGAGATGATTTGACCCTCGAATCAGGGTCGGCTCTGCAAATTCGGTGAATTAAATTACCTAAGTGAACCCTAAACAGGTCCGTGTTCACACCAGAAGTTGGTTACGTGACCGCCTAGAAAAATGCTATAAATAGTCGTGAAGACTCACTGTTTCAGCAGAGAATTCAAAGCATTGTTACGTTGTCCAGATGATTCAGAGCTCAGCCTTTGACAAACAATTCATCAGTGGTTTAACTCATAGTTCTTTCATCATTCAGTTTAGTTTTATTCAGTTGTATGGAAAGCTTCGGTTGAGGGCCCCGAAGAGCCTTCCGTTGGAGGGAGGATGCACCCCTGGTCCCTCTCTTCTGCGTGCGCTCTGCTTTCAATAAAGCACCTTCCTGAAACCTTGGACGACACATGTGTCTGTTGTTTAATGTTCCTTGTCGATTTTTGTAATGTTATTTTCTTTCAATTCGTAGTTAGATTATAGTTTGTTTCTGTTTCTATTAACCATTCTGTCCACAGCATCCTGTTCTGCCTTGCCAAGCCCAACAAGGCATGCCAGCGTTCCTATTTTTTCTCGCCCGGTGACGATTCGAACGCGAACACAAGGCACTCCTCATCTAGGTGCTTCTTTAGACTTGGAGGAAGTGCTAGATGCTTCATTTATGACATGTGTCAATCCCATAATTGAAATTCTCCCTCAAAATCTACCATAACCCCTCCATTCACTATGAAGTATGACATACAAGACTCAAAAGGTGGAACTCTTCTTTTCTCTTGTGATGTTTCCATGATTAAGGTTTTCTAGGATGGTCAACAAGTCAATTTATACCCCTCCAATGAAGGGCATTCCTCTAAGAGTGTGCATTTGGCCATCAAGTATGCCATAAAACTCTCCAATGCCTCCTTAGAAGGTGGGTGATCATCTTCATGTATGTAGTCTTGCCAGTGGAATGTGCCAAGGGGTCCATATTGCCCCCAGATATGTAATTTATGCCTCATACATTGTGATATGACACTTTGGTGGTGAGGAATGCCTACAAATATGTAATTCATGCTTGAGAACTATGAAGACACCCCCTTGTTAAGGCATGTGAATAGTCTATCCATGTCAAATTTCAATGCATTCAGAAATAGTTTGAACAAATTTCAACGTTGGCCCCATTCATAGGTCACTGTTGCCCGTGTTTAGTCCTAGTACAATTTCCTTGTAAAATTTGTATAAGATATTTGGAGAATGATAATTTTTAGAATGATAATGATGAATTGATGATGTACATACCTACATCGTTGGTATGATTAGGCGCAGTTGCGCAAAGATCCTCTTGGTTTCGAGAGTATTTCATTCTCTATTAAACAGGGGCAACCACATGAAGGTGGAAGATATAATTATGCCCCCTCCCTCACATCACTCTCAATTTCCCCATATTACCTANACCTACCTAATTGGTTCAACATACTGCATGATTAATTATACTTATGATCTAGATGTCGTGATATATAAAAGAAATAATTACCATGCACGAAACAAAGAAATGAAATATTTTGTCACACTTTAAAGCAAATAAAAAATAATTAAATACCTGGAACAATCATTGCCAACATTATGTTCTCTCTCTTGATCGACATCCAAGGAGGAAGGTTATTGTTTATAACAAAATCAGGCCACACTGAGTACCTAGAACGAATCTCTCCAAATGGATTGGCACCATCAGTTGCCAACGAAAGTCTAACATTACGAGGTTCTTCTTTAAAAATTGGCCACTTTTCTTCGATGTAGTTCAATGCAAAACTATCTGTAGGCATTCGAAAAACATCGTCTCGACTTCTGTTCTTTGCATGGAAATCCATAAACTGTGCTATACTTTGGCACCTGATCAACTGCTGGAAACGTGGAATTATTGGAATATAACAAAGAAATTTGCGAGGCACCTTCTTTGACCCTTTATCAGTTCAATATGTACTTATTTGACATTGTGGGAATTCATTTTCTAATGCATATTGTCCATAATATATGATATGATCATTAGGACATGCATCAATAGCCTGATAGTCCATTCCAATTTCTTTCATAATCATGAATATTTCTCGATATGTGCATGGAAAAATATTTGATGTCAGTAATAGAACATCACCTAACAATCTACAAAATTCTAAACAATAAGTCAATGTAAAAATTATTAATCATCAATATATCATCCAATATACTAATTTACAAATTAGAAAACAATATCAATATAGGAAAAAATTGAACCTTCTAAGTATTTGTGAACATGCAGGCATAAATAATTAACAANGAAGATAAAATATTTGTTGTTGAGCCTTCATAAAGAGGTTGACGTGACTTCTCGAGTAGAGGATCAACATCATGACTATCATCTTGGTTGTCCTCATCCATTGGAGAAAATGTGTATTGGATCAATCTATGTATCTCATCTTCCTGATTTGAATCACTAACATTATCTCCATCCATATCATGATCAAAATCTGGACCAGGGGTCAAATTTTAGCTCAAAAATCAACGTTCTCGGAATTTCCTCAAAACGAACGAGAGCGTAGCCCTCATCATCACAAACCTAATGCAATTCGTTCTGTCTCAAACGGATGTCGGGAGAGAAAGATATAGCGATTTGTTCGAAAAGTCAAACAGGTAAAAAAATGTTGACTGGGCAGTCCGTACGGTCCGTACAGGATGACGTGGCAGGGCCGTACATCCGTACGCTGACGTAGCAGATTTGATGTGGCTGACATTTGGGTGAATAATATCTTGACACGTGGCATGGTTTTTAGCAAATGATTGGGTGCCACGTGGCCCAGTCACGGGCTGCCACATGGCACCCCTTTATTGGTCTATGGTTTGATTATTAAAATTTTTATGGACTTCGTGGGGTTCGAACCGTGAACCTCCCCCCACAGTCCAAAGAATTTGCAAACTCCACATTACCAACGTGCCACAGTTTGATTCTTGTTTTATATATGAATTAATATATATTTAAGTTTGCATTAATGTAAAGTTGGCGGGGGGTTGGGTCGGGGCTTGGCCCCGACCCATGGTTGTATGGTGCATTTCATGTGACCATACCCTTTATTAATGGCGCACACGGGGGTTGTTTTAAATATAACCTATGGTTTTATTATTTAAAACATATGACCATTGCATGTGCGCATATATATAACGGAGCCGCAGTCATGTATATTATGTTATATGTGACCAGTGGTAATACCATATGCGCGCGGGATTTAAAATTGGTTTGCAAATAGTTAAAGTTTAAGCCATGGTTTTATGGTATTCCATATGACCATAACCGGAGCACGGAGTGGGAGTTCAACGGTTTTGTAACCGTTTAGCCTTTTTACCTATACGCGTGGTCATATGACTCCTATATGCCCGAGTGCTTGGCGGTTAGGGGCTGGAGGTGCCCTAACCATCCTACAGTTTGGACCGGTTTTCAGTTATGCACAAGGCTAGGTTTTAACGTGCATTTTGGAGCACTTTCTTGGTTCATGCACACAGAGGTGCATTTTGTAGAGCCAGTTTCAGAAAGCTTGAAGGAGGAAAATGGAGGAGGCCTAACTTCTTCATATTTTGGCTGATTGAGGTGTCGTAAAATCCTAACTAGGGGTTTTTGGATGTGTTGGATCCATTGGTGCTATTATCAAGGTGATTTGAAGACTTCTTCTACAATTTTTTCACCATTGAAGTTTCAGCAAGCTCCAGGGAGCTTGAAGCCCTCATTGATCGAGGACATGGTTTGGTGAGCCTATGTTTGTTTTCTGTGNACATCATGACTATCATCTTGGTTGTCCTCATCCATTGGAGAAAATGTGTCTTGGATCAATCTATGTATCTCATCTTCCTGATTTGAATCACTAACATTATCTCCATCCATATCATGATCAAAATCTGGACTAGGGGTCAAATTTTAGCTCAAAAATCAACGTTCTCAGAATTGCCTCAAAACAAACGAGAGCGTAGCCCTCATCATCACAAACCTAATGCAATTCGTTCCGTCTCAAACTGATGTCGGGAGCAAAAGATATAGCGATTTGTTTGGAAAGTCAAACAGGTAAAAAAATGTTGACTAGGCAGTCCGTACGGTCCGTACAGGATGACGTGTCAGGGCCGTACATCCGTACGCTGACATAGCAGAGTTGATGTGGATGACATTTGGGTGAATAATATCTTGACATGTGGCATGGTTTTTAGCAAATGATTGGGTGCCACGTGGCCCAGTCACGGGGTGCCACATGGCACCCCTTTATTGGTCTATGGTTTGATTATTAAAATTTTTATGGACTTCGTGGGGTTCGAACCGTGAACCTCCCCCCACAGTCCAAAGCATTTGCAAACTCCACATTACCAACGTGCCACGGTTTGATTCTTGTTTTATATATGAATTAATATATATTTAAGTTTGCATTAATGTAAAGTTGGCGGGGGGTTGGGCCAGGGCTTGGCCCCGACCCACGGTTGTATGGTGCATTTCATGCGACTATACCCTTTATTAATGGTGCGCACGGGGGTTGTTTTAAATATAACCTATGGTTTTATTATTTAAAACATATGACCATTGCATGTGCGCATATATATAACGGAGCCGCGGTCATGTATATTATGTTATATGTGACCAGTGGTAATACCATATGCGCGCGGGATTTAAAATTGGTTTGCAAATAGTTAAAGTTTAAGCCATGGTTTTATGGTATTCCATATGACCATAACCGGAGCACGGAGTGGGAGTTCAACGGTTTTGTAACCGTTTAGCCTTTTTACCTATACGCGTGGTCATATGACTCCTATATGCCCGAGTGCTTGGCGGTTAGGGGCTGGAGGTGCCCTAACCGTCCTACAGTTTGGACCGGTTTTCAGTTATGCACAAGGCTAGGTTTTAACGTGCATTTTGGAGCGCGTTCTTGGTTCATGCACACAAAGGTGCATTTTGTAGAGCCAGTTTCAGAAAGCTTGAAGGAGGAAAATGGAGGAGGCCTAACTTCTTCATCTTTTGGCCGATTGAGGTGTCATAAAAGCCTAACTAGGGGTTTTTCGATGTGTTGGATCCATTGGTGCTATTATCAAGGCCATTTGAAGACTTATTCTACAATTTTTTCACCATTGAAGTTTCAGCAAGCTCCAGGGAGCTTGAAGCCCTCACTGATCGAGGACATGGTTTGGTGAGCCTATGTTTGTTTTCTGTGATTGAATAATCATTTTTGGCTAATTAATATGCTATGAACACATTGAGATAGTTTTCAGAGGCTCTTGAGGACTTTTACATGTGTTTTTTCCAAAGAGAAGCTCAGGGAAGCTTATGGCCACATGTAGAAGAGGTCATGCCCGGATGAGCCATGATCCGTTTTCAGAGTTCTATTAGTCATTCTTGGGGTTTTTATGTGTTCTGATCTCAATGGTACAATATTTTTTTCCATTGGATTTGAGCAGCAGCTTGTAAAAGAAATTTTGACTAATTAATCCCAGAGATCCAAGTCCATTATGGAGGCTAAAGGAGATGTAGCCCATAGGGGGGTGAACTCCTTTATCATGTTGTGATTGTTCTGAGTTTGATGGTTTATTTATTGCAAGTTATGTTGTTGTGTTTTCATTTAAAGAACATATTTAACCATTTAAAAGAACAATTTCTCACAGATAAACATTTAAAGGAAGAAGCATAAAACTTAGCACAAAATTTATCTGGCATTTTTTAACACATGAAGCAAGGTCCTGTAAAGTTTATTTTCATGAAGTAGAGGGTGCTTGCATAGAATAAAAAGTCAGCCTTCTATTATCAGATCAGGTGGTATCAGAGCATAGTTTGTTTTTCTCATGTGTTTGCCATTGATAGCTTGAGATTTAGCTATTGGTTTTTGTGCTAAGTTTTATGCTTGAAGTTGGATATCTTCCAAGGATGGAGGAAGCTTCAAGCATTGATAGTTCTCATACATTTTCATTATCTAAAGAAGAAATTATAATCATAAGAGATTTGATGAAAGAGATGTGTGAAGACAGAAATGTGCGCATTGTTCTTGAAGAGCAGTTGATGGCCATGAAGCAGGAGAAAGACCAGCTTTTGCAAAGGTTGCATGAGATGGAGATTCAACTCCATGAGGCAAAGGAAACCTTTACCAAGTACATGCATGAACATAAGGTATTCAATGTTAGTTTATCTTCTAATTCCTCACCAGATGAATGTTTTGGTGGTTTTGAAAATCACACAAGAGGAATAGGGTCCAAGTTGTTGTTTAAAATGGGCTATGAAGGTAGAGGTNTTTATTGCAAGTTATGTTTCTGTGTTTTCATTTAAATAACATATTTAACCATTTAAAAGAACAATTTCTCACAGATAAACATTTAAAGGAAGAAGCATAAAACTTAGCACAAAATTTATTTGGCATTTTTTAACACATGAAGCAAGGTCCTGTAAAGTTTATTTTCATGAAGTAGAGGGTGCTTGCATAGCATAACAAGTCATCCTTCTATTATCAGATCAGGTGGTATCAGAGCATAGTTTGTTTTTCTCATGTGTTTGCCATTGATAGCTTGAGATTTAGCTATTGGTTTTTGTGCTAAGTTTTATGCTTGAAGTTGGATATCTTACAAGGATGGAGGAAGCTTCCAGCATTGATAGTTCTCATACATTTTCATTATCTAAAGAAGAAATTATAATCATAAGAGATTTGATGAAAGATATGTGTGAAGACAGAAATGTGCGCATTGTTCTTGAAGAACAGTTGATGGCCATGAAGCAGGAGAAAGACCATCTTTTGCAAAGGTTGCATGAGATGGAGATTCAACTCCATGAGGCAAAGGAAACCTTTACCAAGTACATGCATGAACATAAGGTATGCAATGTTAGTTTATCTTCTAATTCCTCACCAGATGAATGTTTTTGTGGTTTTGAAAATTACACAAGAGGAATAGGGTCCAAGTTGTTGTTTAAAATGGGCTATGAAGGTAGAGGTTTGGGAAAGCATGCACAAGGCATTGTTAAGCCTATTGTTGTTGAAGAAAGACCCAGGTATTGTGCTCTTGGATATGAACAAAGAGATGGAGCATATTCCAAAGTCGAGGAGACAAGGGAAAAAGTTCCAAGGATAAATTTTGTTTCGATTTCACCTCCTCAAGAAGGCTTTAAAGGTGAAATTTCAAGAACTTTTGTTAAAAGTTTGATCCCTTCAACATGCAAGGCTTGTATTCAAGATGAATGTGAATGTGTGAAACTAAAGAGTTGTAACAGTGATGAGGACAAGAACACTACTGATGGTCTTCAAAGGAGAGCTTGTAACTCTTCAGATTCACCTCCTCAAAGAGGCTTTAAAGGTGAATGTTCAAGGTATAATTCTACTTATCATTCAGTTGCATTTGATTATGTTAAGCATGATAAAAATGGAAGAAAGAATCCATGTACATATTGTGGTTTATATAACCATCATGTTTCAAAGTGTTGGAAAAGATTGGCCAATTTCAGGAAACTTTCTAAGCAAAGACAGCGTGAAAAGAGGATGCAAAAGATTTGCACTCATTGTCAGAAGCGGGGTCATCTCATTGACCAATGTTGGACGTTGTATCCAACTACTCATCCACCATACAGGAAGCAGTTGGATAAAGAGTTTGACAAGAATGGAAGAGGATATTCCATCATCGATGTGAGTCCAGATGATTCACAAGAGGACGATGTTCAGCAGAAAAGGTCACCGTTGAGTTGGCTTGGTAATAAATGGTTGGATTTCTTGAGCAAGTGAGGCTTGCATTTTTCTGTTGTAAATGCACTTTTCAGTGTTATGTGTACATTTATGGGAAGCATGATAAGTTGCAGCCATTTATATTTTTTGTATTCAACTCTTATGTGTTCACATGTTTCAGGGTTGTACTTATGTTTGTACTGGAAGGAGAGTTGAAGAGTCATGAACATGCATTTGTTTTTATGTATGTGTAAGCAGTGAACCTAGTGATGGTTCATCATGAGTGATCCATGATTGTTGCATGATTATTTATCATGTTTGTCGACTTATCGTTTTGGAAGGTTGAGATGTTTCAAATGAGTCTCGACTGGTGTTGATGATGTTCTGACGACTATGTTGTGTCGATCGTGTTGTTCGACTTGTGTTTTAGTAGATGGAGTTTGTTGGCTTGTAAGTCAATTTTGATTACATTGAGATGCCGGAAAATGCCATGTACTTTGATAAAGTACGAGATGCGACAGTTTGTTTGAAGAACAAAAGATTTTTTTGGCATCATTTTTCAATCTTGTATGAATTTGTTTTCAGGATTGATGGTTTTCTTGGCTTGTGACAAGATGTCACAGGAAGTTTTTTGCAGGCATTGGAGAGTTTATTTTGTTGACGCCAAAGAGTTCGAAAGAGGGACTTGATTCTCAGTGGGAAGGTTGGCAGTCTTCCAAGCACAGAGAGAGCAATGGGTCAGCAGCAGCCATAGAACAGTGGTTGAGGGACATAGCCCGTTGCAGTGCAAGGCATGTCAAAGTATTCAGGTGATTGTCGAAAAGATTTTGATATAACTTGAAAGCAAACAGATAAGATTTTGTGGGTCCAAAATCCTTTCAGTGGGAAGGTGTGATCAAAATCTGGACCAGGGGTCAAATTTTAGCTCAAAAATCAACATTCTCAGCATTCCCTCAAAACGAATGAGAGCGTATCCCTTGTCATCATGAACCCAACGCAATTTGTTTCGTCTCAAACGGATGTCGGGAGTGAAAGATATAGCGATCTGTTCAGAAAGTCAAACAGGTAAAAAAATGTTGACTGGGCAGTCTGTACGGTCCATACAGGATGACGTGGCAGGGCCGTACATCCGTACACTGACATGGCAGATTTGATGTGGCTAACATTTGGGTGATTAATATCTTGACACATGGCATGGTTTTTGGCAAATGATTGGGTGCCACGTGGCCCAGTCATGCGCTGCCACGTGGCACCCCTTTATTGGTCTATGGTTTGATTATTAAAATTTTTATGGACTTCGTGGGGTTCAAACCGTGAACCTCCCCCCATAGTCCAAAGCCTTTGCAAACTCCACATTACCAACACGCCACTGTTTGATTCTTGTTTTATATATGAATTAATATATATTTAAGTTTGCATTAATGTGAAGTTGGCGGGGGGTTGGGTCGGGGCTTGGACCCGACCCACGGTTGTATGGTGCATTTCATGTGACCATACCCTTTATTAATGGCGTGCGCAGGGGTTGTTTTAAATATAACCTATGGTTTTATTATTTAAAACATATGACCATTGCATGTGCACATATATATAACGGAGTCGCGGTCATGTATATTATGTTATATGTGACCAGTGGTAATACCATATGCGCGCGGGATTTAAAATTGGTTTGCAAACAGTTAAAGTTTAAGCCATGGTTTTATGGTATTCCATATGACCATAACCGGAGCGCGGAGTGGGAGTTCAAGGGTTTTGTAACCGTTTAACCTTTTTACCTATACGCATGGTCATATGACTCCTATATGCCCGAGTGCTTGGCGGTTAGGGGTTGGAGGTGTTAGAAAAACAGGACCGCGGAGCAATAAAATAAAACAAATGCAGAAACAAAACACAGAAGACACACAATACAAGAGAGACACAGATTTATGTGGTTCACCTAGTGTGGGCTA
>JZKD02S0189944.1:210626-247416 GCA_000966675.3 Picea glauca | reverse complement strand
AATTGTGTCGCAAAGTATCTTAAAGTCATGTATATATAGATCAAATAGTCAACTAGCCGTTAACACTGACCAATGAGATAGGCAAAATTTTCGTCTCTATCTTATATATACCATAAATTATCATTTATCAATATAACAATCAACTTCAATATTTTATTCATGGAAATTTCTTCTTTCATTTAATTGAATTAGTAAGTGCTAGCCAACCATTAGGTGTGCAAGTATCCCAACAATTATTGTCACTGTTATATTATTTTCAATTTATGTAAGTGTGATCCCTTTTGGGTACTAGGGATGTAACAAGTGGTATCAAAGCTTCAATCAAGCTTTGTTGGTGTTTTTTTGTTACATCTTAAAAATAAAAGAGAGAAGAAAATGACAATCAATTACTATCATTTCACCGACCAGGGTTGAGTTTCAAGAGCAATTCCCTATCTTTATCAATGAAAAGAGAGAGAGATTATAGCTATAATTGAAGGGAAAAGGGTATGTGGATTCCATAAACCTAGAATATTATGGAATCCACATACCCTTTTCCATAGAATATACTAACTAGATCCAAAAACCAAAGAGATGAAAGATGGTACTACACATATAATATATTATCAAGGAAAAAACAAGCTACATGAAATTTGGACATTTGAACAAAAATTTACAACTTAAATGAGTACATCAATAAAAAAATAGCATACTAACCTTGCAAGTTCAACATCCGAGCTATGTAGATCCAAAATTGGATTTGTTCAACCGGTGGGTGATAGAAAAAACAAACAGCTCAAACAAAAGCCAAGAACAGTGTCACAACTATAGCAATTGTGTCACAAAGTCTCTTAAAGTCATGTATATATAGATAAAATAGTCAACTAGCCGCTAACATCGACCAATGAGATAGGAAAAAATTTCGTCACTATTGCCACAAAAGTTTGTCGCTATTGCCATGAAAGTTCGTCGCTATTGCGACGAAAATCCCTATTAGGTTAAACTAATATTTTTGTGGATGTTGAAACGATCTTTCGTGGAAATATCGACGAAAATCCCACCCTATTTAAAAAAAATATGAAACTAGTGGAAGCGTGGAAAAATTCCGTGGAATAATCCACCCATATGTAGTAGTGATTATTTGAACGACTTATAGATGCAGATGTTGTAAATAAATGGTTGAATCTGCTCGAAGGATATTTTTTGGTCCACAATTTTTTTGATAGGGAAAATATCACTTTTTCACTCCTCAAGGTCATTCCCCATGTTAAAGACTGGTGGGATACTTACTCTGAGAAAAGGGTCATGGAGGAATATACAATATTTGTGATGGCCCCTATATGGGATTCCTTCCGAGAAACCATTAAAGAACAATACTACCCTGTTGGAAGCTACGAGGACCAGTACACCAGATGGACTACCCTACGTCAAGAAAGGGACCAAACAGTACCAGATTTCACCAATAGTTTCTATACCCTACGCACCAAATTGGGTATCAAATATTATGAGAATCATATGGTGATCAAATACCGCAATTGTTTGCATTGATACATTCAGACAAAAATGGAGTTCCTGGACATTGCCTCTTTGGGCATGGCTTATAGATACACCATGAAGATCGAGTAGAAATTTAAGTAGAAATGACGAGAGTTTGGATCTACAAACCCCTCACAGTCAAAGAAGGGAAAAGGCAACCCCAACCCACACAGCAAGGGACCAAGTCAAGATGGTTTCCCTTAAGACAACCAGTTCAATCCGCAACACAAGAAGGGAAATGAGAAGACAAAGAAGGAAATAGGAAAATGGTGTGAGTACCATAAAAGTCCTTGGCACAACACCGAAGAATGTCACTCTAAGAAGTCCCTCGTGGCCGAGATGAAGGTTTCTTATTCAAAGCTTGATTCTAATTCTGAGTCAAATCCTAAAGGAGGGAAGTGGATTATCGATGTTGAACCCAGTGCCATTGTTGCTACCACCAAAGTCCAGTTGAGCGAACCAAAAGAACCAGAGGAAGGGGAACGCCTCTTTCACTCACAGATGTGGGTCAAGGGGGCTCTGATTCATTTCATTGTTGACAATGGTATTCAGAAGAATCTGATTTCAATAGAGTTCGTCAAGCGACTGGACCTGCCAATGACACCGAACCCACAACCCTACACCATCGGCTAGCTTTGCCAAGGAAGATATCTTTGCATCAGCCAACAATGTCGTCTACCCTACAACATCAAGCCTTTCAAAGATGATGTATTGTGTGATATTGCCCCCCTTGACATTTGTGATTTTCTTTTAGGAAAACCATATTTGTGGAAGCGTCATGTTGTGTATGAGTCTTGACCCCGTAGTGTTATTATTACTTTGGGTAGACAATTTTACAGGATCCTAGAGGTAGCTCCTCCTATTGCTATTTTTTTAATCTCTGCTAAGCAATGCAGTAAGGTCACTTAACAGACCGAGAAGTTCGTCTTCTTTTTTATCCATTCTCACAGTAAGTAGAAGGTCACCACCCCATATGTGGCCTCTACACAATTCCTCTCTTCATAGAATAAGTAAGTGGACAGGATCGTGGAAGAATACAAAGACATATTCTCTTCACCTACAAGGGTACCGACACATTGCCAAGTCAAGAATCCAATTGATCTGACCCCCATCGCACCTCTACCTAATGGATCAGTCTATTGACAATCGCTGATGGAGAATGAATAAATCAGGTGTCAAATCCGAGATATTCTTCAAAAGTGGCACATCAGACCCAACTCCTTCCCTTGCAGAAGCCCAATTGTACTGGTGTAGAATAAGGACGAGACTTGGCGACTCTTCATTGATTACAGAGCCTTAAACAAAATCATAATCAGGAACCACTACCCCATTCCCAGGATTGATGACCTTATTGACCAACTAAAGAGGGAAAATTTCTTCAACAAGATTGACCTAAAGTCTGGCTACCACCAGGTTCCCATCGAACCAACTGATGTATGGAAGACAATCTTCAAGTCTAAAGAAGGTCTCTATGAACGACTAGTCATGCCCTTTGGATTAACAAATGCACCAACCACTTTCATGAGGTTGATGGATGATGTATTGAGACCCTTCACCAACTCCTTTGTGGTGTTATATTTGGATGACATCCTCATCTTCAATAGAACGTGGGAAGAGAAAATGCGACATATTCAACAGGTTTTGAGCACTCTGCGATAGCACAAGCTATATGCAAACTTGGAAAAATGCTCTTTTGGAATTAACATGGTCTAATACTTGGGCTACATTATTGATGAGCATGGTGTACATGTTGATCCATCTAATATCCAAGTCATCCATTACTGGCTAGCCTCGACCACACTTACCGAGCTTCGTAGCTTTTTGGGGCTAGCCAACGTCTATCGACGGTTCATTTTGAGATACTCCCATATTGCATGGGCCCTCATCCAGGTGACCAAGGGAGGTGGTAATGCCAATTTCGTGTGGGGGAAGGAGAAACAATGAGAATTCAATGATCTAAAGCATTGTTTGTGCCCAGCTTCGGTACTCTCCTTTCCCGATCTGCAACAACCATTCGAGATTGAGACTGATGGATCTGACTATGTTGTGGGCATAGCTCTCACTCAACATGGGCATCTAGTGGAATACCATAGTGAAACACTCTTCGATACTGTCCGGAAATACCCCACCTATGACAAGGAAATGTATTCCATTGTATAAGCCTATCGTCAATGGAAACATTACATTTTGGGGAAAGAGAAAATCATACACACTGATCACAAGCCTCTGTAGTTCATACATACATAGAAAAAATTGTAGAACGACCACCATCAGAAGTGGTCCACCTACCTACAAAATTTTCATCTCAACATCANATGACACCGAACCCACAACCCTACACCATCGGCTAGCTTTGCCAAGGAAGATATCTTTGCATCAGCCAACAATGTCGTCTACCCTACAACATCAAGCCTTTCAAAGATGATGTATTGTGTGATATTGCCCCCCTTGACATTTGTGATTTTCTTTTAGGAAAACCATATTTGTGGAAGCGTCATGTTGTGTATGAGTCTTGACCCCGTAGTGTTATTATTACTTTGGGTAGACAATTTTACAGGATCCTAGAGGTAGCTCCTCCTATTGCTATTTTTTTAATCTCTGCTAAGCAATGCAGTAAGGTCACTTAACAGACCGAGAAGTTCGTCTTCTTTTTTATCCATTCTCACAGTAAGTAGAAGGTCACCACCCCATATGTGGCCTCTACACAATTCCTCTCTTCATAGAATAAGTAAGTGGACAGGATCGTGGAAGAATACAAAGACATATTCTCTTCACCTACAAGGGTACCGACACATTGCCAAGTCAAGAATCCAATTGATCTGACCCCCATCGCACCTCTACCTAATGGATCAGTCTATTGACAATCGCTGATGGAGAATGAATAAATCAGGTGTCAAATCCGAGATATTCTTCAAAAGTGGCACATCAGACCCAACTCCTTCCCTTGCAGAAGCCCAATTGTACTGGTGTAGAATAAGGACGAGACTTGGCGACTCTTCATTGATTACAGAGCCTTAAACAAAATCATAATCAGGAACCACTACCCCATTCCCAGGATTGATGACCTTATTGACCAACTAAAGAGGGAAAATTTCTTCAACAAGATTGACCTAAAGTCTGGCTACCACCAGGTTCCCATCGAACCAACTGATGTATGGAAGACAATCTTCAAGTCTAAAGAAGGTCTCTATGAACGACTAGTCATGCCCTTTGGATTAACAAATGCACCAACCACTTTCATGAGGTTGATGGATGATGTATTGAGACCCTTCACCAACTCCTTTGTGGTGTTATATTTGGATGACATCCTCATCTTCAACAGAACGTGGGAAGAGAAAATGCGACATATTCAACAGGTTTTGAGCACTCTGCGATAGCACAAGCTATATGCAAACTTGGAAAAATGCTCTTTTGGAATGAACATGGTCTAATACTTGGGCTACATTATTGATGAGCATGGTGTACATGTTGATCCATCTAATATCCAGGTCATCCATTACTGGCTAGCCTCGACCACACTTACCGAGCTTCGTAGCTTTTTGGGGCTAGCCAACGTCTATCGACGGTTCATTTTGAGATACTTCCATATTGCATGGGCCCTCATCCAGGTGACCAAGGGAGGTGGTAATGCCAATTTCGTGTGGGGAAAGGAGAAACAATGAGAATTCAATGATCTAAAGCATCGCTTGTGCCCAGCTTCGGTACTCTCCTTTCCCGATCTGCAACAACCATTCGAGATTGAGACTGATGGATCTGACTATGTTGTGGGCATAGCTCTCACTCAAAATGGGCATCTAGTGGCATACCATAGTGAGACACTCTTCAATATTGTCCGGAAATACCCCACCTATGACAAGGAAATGTATTCCATTGTATAAGCCTGTCGTCAATGGAAACATTACATTTTGGGGAAAGAGAAAATCATACACATTGATCACAAGCCTCTGTAGTTCATACATACATAGAAAAAATTGTAGAATGACCACCATCAGAAGTGGTCCACCTACCTACAATAGTTTCATCTCAACATCAATTATAAGACAAATATCTCCAATCGTGTCACTGACTTCCTCAGTCGACCCCCTGTGGTTTCACTCACCACTATGCTCCATTCTTGTGGACATGAAGCCTCTGAGTGGCCCCAACTTTATCAGCATGATCCAGATTTTTCCACCACATATCAAATCTTGGGTACAGGTGMAACTATCAATGATTTTCACATTYAGGACGGACTCTTATGCCACCTGGGCCATCTTTGTGTTCCTACAAGAGAGCGTGCAAATCTGATTTGGGAAGCCCACTAAAGTCGGGTGGAAAGACATTTTGGCATAGAGAAAACTGTGGTCGTTATTTAGAAACATTTTTATTGGCCAAAACTTAGACAGGACATCAACAAATATATCATATCTTGCATTACATGTGTCATTTCCAAGCCATCCATCAAGAAGCAATGCTTATATAATCCTCTTCCGATTCCTGAGAATCTTTGGGAATCCATCTCAATTGATTACATGTCTCGCTTGTCGTCCACCAAGAAAGGAAATGACTATGTGTTTGTGGTCGTTGATCAGTTTTTGAAGATGGCTATCCTCACGGCCTATAAGAAGAATGTCACATCGGAAAATACTGCCAAGTTATTCTTCGAACAAGTGTGGGTCCACTTTGGTACAACACAGACCATCATATTTGACCAAGACAACAAGTTCCTCAACACCTTTTGGTCTAGTCTCTGGTCTCTTTTAGACACCAAGCTCACAAAATCCACTGCTTTCCAGCCCCAAACCAATGGCCAAAAAGAGGTCATCAATCTGATGATTGTGCATATCCTGCGCATGTACAATTCTAAGAATCCATGTACATGGGACGAGAGTCTCCCCTATGGCCAACACAGTTACAATAGGCTTCTCCATAGTTCAATCGGCCATAGTCCATTTTAGGTTGGTATGGGATTCCAACCCTTCGGACCCATTGATGGTGCACTCCCCCTTGCCACCGCACAGGAAGACTCTTCCCCTGATCAGTATGTGATCAACAAAGCCACCAGATTCATTGAAAGGATTCATCACATCCGCCAATAGGTCCAGGAGATTTTGCAGAAATCCAATGCTAAGTATAAGAAGCGATATAATCAACACAGGGTACCACACCAGTTTCAGGTTGGCAACAAAGTCTGGTTATATATGCAGAAGGAGCTTCTCACCAAGCCCCATCAGAAGCTTCAACCACTTTGTTATGGGCCTTACACTCTCACCAAGGCTTTGGGTAGCAATGTTTTTGAGCTCAACACTCCAACCTTAATTGGTCTGCATCCAATATTCAATGTGGACCTCCTTCAACCATATTTTCCACCATTATTGGACACTTTTAAGATCACAGAACAACTGACACCAACAAATCTCAACCCTAAGTGCATGGAACAAGCATCCACTAATCATATCATGGACACACAGGTCAAGGGCACTCGCCAATATAGGATCCATATTTATCGGGTTGTCAAAGAAGGAAAAATCCTACACCAAGGAAAGTGGCTCACCTGGGGCCAAATCCAACAAAGTTTTCCTCACCTAATGGGGGAACTCAATGAAATGGATACCATTTCTTCCTAAGGGGGGAGGATTGATCCAAGTGGATATTGGTGGCCACCCACCTATTCCAACTAACTCCCTGTGTCCGTTTTTGTTCATCACATTCTTTTGTACTACTTTGTAATTGTGGGTTCTATACTTCTGGGG
The DNA here is from genome assembly GCA_000966675.3 of Picea glauca. NCBI lineage: Eukaryota > Viridiplantae > Streptophyta > Pinopsida > Pinales > Pinaceae > Picea > Picea glauca. The sequence continues at coordinate 240,169 of JZKD02S0189944.1, read as the reverse complement.
CTGTCAGAATTCCCACACATCCTCCAGGTGGATACGGGTGGCCTCTTGCCTAATCCGACTGGATTATTTTGTATGTTTTCACGTCAGCACATATTGTTGTACTTTCGGGTCCTTTTTTGGGCCCTAAACGTTGTTTTTTTTGGCTTTCCATAGTCAAACTGTAGACAAAGTCAGAGTTTGACGATGAAATGTGTAGTTCTTTGAAAGACCTTTCCAACGGGCGATTACATGCCTAAAACAGAGGTCGTATGCAAAATTTACGGCCCTAGGAAATCGAGGTACCAAATTACACCAACTTACCTATAGGGCCCACATGACTTTTAACGTTTCACCTTCTAGGGTTATGTGTTTGGATGTATAGGGTTTTGGCATTCATGATTAATATCAAGAAGGCCTATGGAGCCTCATTGTAATCCATTCTTCTCAGGCGGATGCGCATAGCAGACACATCTCTTCTCAAAGATAGCTACCTGTTGGAGTTACTTCACACACACCTAGGATTTATTTTTCCTAAGGTTTTTCCTTGTTTATTAGTCATAATTAGTGATTATCTAATCTCCTATATTTTAGGGGAGAATATTCCACCTGGAGAATATTCTCTTTCAGTTGACACTTCAGTTTGACTAGTTGAGTTGAGTTTAGATGATGCATTGGTTTTGTCACCATGCNGGTTCTCTTCCAGTTCACACTCATTGAGCTATACAGAATATATCATGTGTAAATTATTCATTTTCATAACGGTTAATGAGAATTCTTTCATTCTTTCTCTCCTTCTTCTTCTTTCTCCAATTCTCTCTGCAAATGTGTGTATTATTATTTAGCTATATCTATTCTATGCAGTTTCAACACATTTACATGGTATCAGATCCAACGGACTGCTAAGCAAAATCTACACCCAAATTTTTTTGCAAGTACAAAACATTGAAGACAGCGGAAAGATGGATTTCCGAAAAGAATTCATTCTTACACCTTACAACTATTTTGCATGGAAGGAGAAAATAACCATACATCTCCAAACAAGAGGGTTGTACAGGTTAAACTTGAATATTGATAAAGAACTGACATTAGTCATAGAAAAATCAAAGTATTTAAATCGCATGGATGAGGCACTCGGAACAATTTGCAGTTTCATTTCTCTCGATCTCCTTTTTCACATATATTTATGTAAGACTTTCAATGAAGCCTGGAAAATCTTGGAAGGGGTCTTTGAAAAATAGGATGAGATGACGACACACATGCTGGAGGTCGATTTTCTCACATTGGATCTAAAAATCTTCAACAATATCCAAGATTTCTTTACAAAATTCAAGGATTTACTATCGCAACTCAAAGCTTGCGGGATTGATAAATCAACAGAGGAGAAACAAATGGTTCTCACCATTCTCTCCAAGCTTGGTCATGAATTCTCTATATTTGTATCCACATTCCATACTTTCAGATTTACCTCTGGAGCCACCTGGAAGATGCCTTCTCTGGAGAACTTTATCAAATCCTTGACACAATAGCAAACCAAGCTCATCAACATGGGCACAATCAAAGGCCCAAGGGCACATGCACTCACTGTGCATGATGACAGCCACAAATATCATAAATCTAAATCTAAAGCTAAATAGAAAACTCATTCACATCCGAAGAAAGAAGGGTACACAAAACCTTTCATCGATGCCTCCAGATCCAAAGAAGAAAAGGGAAGAAAAGGAGAGAAATGCATGTACTGTCACAAAGGATTCCATTCATAATATGCATGCATACAAAAACAAATAGATCTGGTGTCTCAAATACTTCAAAAAAACAACCTTGGAGATCACATCCCCGAGGGTGCCGAGAAGAAGAAGCCAGAAGATCTGAATTCTAAGAAAGACAATTCTATCCATGTCGTAATTGCCATAACTCCTCTCCTGATGCTTGGATCGTTAATTTAGCAACATCACTTCACATGGCTACCTCAAAAGTAGTATATTCTTCTTTGGATGCATGATAAGGTCCTCATATTCTAATGGGGGACAACTCTTCTGTCGAAGTCATCAAAAAATGAAGGATTGAACTCACCAACGGAAGCTTCAAGAATGTGTTGCACATTCCCAAACTTTCTGTCAAACTTCTCTCCATGTATCAGATGACGAACTCTGGCACCGGAAAGAAAGTCATATTCACACCAAATTTCGTGGACATCCATGGCATGCAAACCAACTCCAAGGTTTCTATCGGTGAGATAAATCATCAGTCTAGATTGTATACTTTTTCTGAATTCATTGAACTTGATTATGCTTTACTGCTTACTCATGCTGATAAAAGTAGTAGGATATGATACGAAAGGTTTGGACATTTGAATTTCATATACATGAAAAATATTATAAAGCACATATTGGTTGATGGTCTACTAGACATCCATTTCTCCAAGGGAGTGAGGGATGTGTTATCGAGAAACACCCTCAAGAGAAATTCGACAAGGGAAAGTCTTAGAGGGCCTCTGTGCCTTTAGATTTGATCCACAGTGACCTTATGGGTCCTTTTCTGCATCCATCCACCAACAAAGCGAGGTTTGTTCTCATTTTTTTTTTACGATTTCTCGCGTTTTACATGGATCTACTTTCTCAGGAAAAAATCCGAGGTCTTTCAACACGTCAAAGATTTCAAAGCCTTGGTTGAGACACAGTCCGGAAAGAAGATCAAAATTCTTAGAACTGATAACGGGGGAGAGTATGTAAATCATGAGATCCATAATTTTTTCCATGAGGCAGGGATTCAGTTGCAACACACAATTCCCTATGCTCTGCAACAAAACAAAGTTATTGAGTGGAAAAATAGATCTCTAAATGAGATGGCATCTTGCATGCTGCATGCAAAGTCACTACCATAGAGACTATGGGCCGAAACAATTAATTTTTCAACATACATCCAAAACAGATCTCCCCATAGATCTGTCAAGGATAAGAACCCCTATGAGGCTTGGACTGGCCTCAAACCAGAAGTGACCCACTTTCATATTTTTGGTTCACGTACATGGGCTTGGATTCCCTCTGAAAAGAGGAAGACACTTGATCCACAAAGCACTGAGTGTATTTTTGTTGGATACCCCGATGGTGTGAAGGGATATAGGCTTATTGATCTTTCCTCGGACCAACACATCATTGAGAAAAGTGGCCAATTTGAGGAAACTGTCTTGCATGCACCTCAGCAGCGGCATGCAGACACCTTCATTCTTCCACCTGTCTGAGATGATGAGCATGCACATGTTGACTCTTCTTCAGAAGAGAGTTCTGATTCAGAGGACTCAGATGATTCAGATTCAGAGTTAGTACAGTCAGATGCAGAGTCAAAACATCCAGATGTAGTTGCAGAACCAAAGCAAAGGCCCAAGTGGGCAAAGACTACTCTTCAAGATGCAAGGGATCTCATTGGTGATTCAAACGATACTAGGAAGACTCAATCTGATTTCAAGGAGCCTCCTATTTCACTCACTACCACTGAGCCATTTCCCTCAAGACATATTTTCTTGGTTAATTCTTCAGATCCACAGTCTTATGGCGAGGTTGCTGGAAATCCATTTTGGGAATCCACCATGCAGGAGGAGTACAACTCCCCCCTCGAGAGCCAGACTTGGGATATGGTTCCCCTTCCTTCTGGGATGAAACTTGTTAGATGCAGATGGGTCTACATGACCAAGAGTGCAATGGATGGACAAATCAACAGATACAAAGCCAGGCTTGTCACCAAAGGCTTTCAGCGGGTTCATGGTATTGACTATGATGAGACCTTCGCTCCAATAGCGAAGATGGATTCCATACAATTGGCACTTTCCATTCTGGCAGCCAAGGGATGGGAAGTCCATTAGATAGACGTGAAAAATGCATTTCTTCACGGTAATCTCTCTGAGGAGATCTACATGGATCAGCCCCAGGGATTTATGTAGGACTCATCTTTGGTCTGTCGACTGAAGAAGTCCCTTTATGGCCTCAAGCAGACTCTAAGGGCATGGTATGCCAAGATGGACTCCTACCTGTTGTCACAGAACTTTTTACGTTGTAAATTAGACCCGAATGTCTACATGCTTAGGATGACCGATTCACTTCTACTTTTAGTTATGTATGTCGATAATTTGTTGATCACTGGATACTCGACTTCAACGATTGTTGCAGTCAAGAGGATTCTACATGACATGTTTTTGATGATGGAAATGGGTCCGCTACACTTCTTCCTTGGACTCGAGATTAGCCAGGATGCATCAGGCATCAAACTGTCTTAGGCCAAGTATGCATGAGATCTTATTGAGAGATTTCACATGATAGATTGCAAGTCTACTCTAACTCTTTTCCTATCAGGAGTCAAACTTGAGGATGGAGGGGAGACTCCACTGGTTGACAACACACTGTACAGACAACTAGTAGGGAGCTTGTTGTATCTCACACACTCCAGACCAAACCTCTCATATGCAGTTGGCGCAGTTTCCAGGTTCATGCAGAAGCCGCATGAGCTACATTGGAAATATGCAAAGTGTATCCTTTGATACATACAGGGCACCATCACCTTTGGGATTCATTATGCAGCATACTCTACATTAGATCTCATCGGATTTACTAATTCTAACTAGGCTGGCGATAGCATTGATCGCAAGCCCACATCTAGTTACTCACTTAGTCTTGGTTCTGGGCCTATCTGTTGGTCGAGCAAGAAGCAAGCCGCCATTTCTCTATCTTCATCCGAGGTAGAGTACAGAGGGGTAGTTAACATAACCATTCAGGCTATGTGGCTACAACATTTTCTCACTGAGTTGGGCATTCAGTTTCATCGACCAATCGTCATCTGGTGTGACAACCAGAGCACTCTGAAGTTTTACACAGATCTATTTCAGAGGCAGTGGATGAAGCACATCGATATCCACATGCAGTACATCCGAGACTTAGTACACAAGGGGATCATAGACCTACAATTTTGTCCTTCAGCAGAACAGACGACAGACATCTTCACCAAGACCTTCATTGAGTAGAAGTTCCATTCTCTGTGAAGTTGTCTTGGAGTGAAGGACACAGTTGCCTAGAAACCGTAGTTCTTCTTTTTACATACATTGTACCATGAAGGGGGGGTTTCCCCATGAGGTTTTCCCTCTTTCCTCTCTTTATTTTCAGTGTATCTTTTGTATTTGGGTACCTAACATGGCCTCGTTGTCGTGACCCATTCTTTATTTTCACCATAGTGATGTTCAAGGGGGGTGTTGGAATTACTTCACACGCACCTAAGATTTCTTTTTCCTAAGGTTTTTCCTTGTTTATTAGTCATAATTAGCAATTATCCAGTCTCCTATAATTTAGGGGAGAATATTCCACTTGGAGAATATTCTCTTTCAGTTGACACTTCAGTTTGACTAGTTGAGTTGAGTTTAGATGYTGCATTGGTTTTATCACCATGCAACATTGGCATCATCACCATGCTAATTCGACCTTTTCTTGGTATCATCACCATATTGGCGCATTAGCCTTGATTCCCCGAGTTAATTCCTCACTACTCTTTGTTCAGTCAGTTAACTGAAGACTAGTTAATTAGTTAACTCAACTAGGTGGCAGTTCACTCTCGTAACTGTTGGTGTGTGTCTAGATCACTCTAAACCACCACTATGGCGCATTGGTTCTCTTCCAATGCGCACTCATTGAGCTATACAGAGTATATCATGTGTAAATTATTCATTTTCATATCAGTTAATGAGAATTATTTCATTATTTCTCTCCTTTTTCTTTCTCCAATTCTCTCTGAAATGTGTGTATTATTGTTTAGCTAGATCTATTCTGTGCAGGTTCAATGCATTTACACTACCACCATTCGAGCAAGTTTTAGTTTTGCATTTTTACAGTTTCAACCTATTTCATTATTTAATAGAAGATATTTTTCATTGGTTATTTGTGTTATTCTCCATATCTCTGTGTTTATTGTATTCAGTCTGTGAATCAGTTCGTTCCACTCCTAAATCTGGATCAACTAACCCCCAATACGCCATTTTAATCACATATTCTGCCATATCGGACTGGCCAAACAACTTTCCGCCAAATTTATCGCCGCTACCAAAGTTAGCAAAGGAACATTCCATGGTTGAAAACAAACAAGACAAAGGGAGGAGGCCCACGTGTTTGACCTCGAGAGCTCCCCCAATACAAGCACCTAATAATACCTCCGCCAATTGTTGGACCAAACGACCAAGTTGGTAAGTCTGCCTCATTTTTAATTTAAAAAGTGGTTTCGCCAATTCACGGGGGGAGACCAGGATGCGCGACAAGCCGTACCAGGGCATGCAAAACGATGCAAATGACAATCATTAATGTAGGCTGCAGGCACAAAAACAGACAAATTTTCTCAAGGGTCTGAAAGTGTTAGACTGAGATCGAGATGTGTAGATAGTCATTTTTGGGTAACTCGATGCCATGAATTCATTGATGCTGTCTTTTTGCTGATCTAAGCAAAACTTCTCCAACATAACTCCAGAATGAGGTATACTTATGTATTTTGTCAAATTCTTTTGCTGAGTTAATAAAAAGGCCCACCCATTTGAGAGCAGGACTCAAAGACATAGTCCACTAAGAACGAACTCTGTTATCAAATTTTGTGTATTCAAATCTGATGCATATATTTCTTCATTATTGAATTATTCCTTCTTTATGGTGCACTTAATTTAATGTTTATTTAATATAATTTTTTTTAGTAAATCACATCAATGAAAAGATCATAGAACATTTCCTTTCAAAATTGTCTTTTATAACGGACTTCAATACTTCAACAACAATAAAAAAAAACATTGATTTGTAGTCAATTGGGTGGAAGAGAAATTTTTCTTTGAGAATTGTATTTTATAACGGACTTCATAACTCAGAAAACAAGATAGACTTTAAGGCACCAAACAAAAAATGGGCGAGAACACATCAAGGCACGAAGAAATCGTAATGCGAGAACAAGACGAACAGATCTTGGGTGAGAACCGGGAATTAAAAGGGCTCAGTCGCCAATGTCTTTTCAAAGGTACGCAAATTAACGCATCCACGGGCTTCAAACGTACAGTGTTCGAGATACCGACAATTTTTTTCCTAGAACCACTTTTATATCTCCGGGCCCTAAAACTTAAAATTAATTTGGGGGGTCCTAAACCATAAAATTAAAATAAGAAACGCACTGAAGCATTCTAGGTGATGAGACTGAAACAAACATCCCGTTTAACAATTCAAACTGCCAAAAGCATTGCTATTTCCATAAAAGCATTGCAACCGAACATTATTGTTGGGAAACTAACAATTACTTCAAAAGAAATTAGAAGCTATAAAAATTTATGTATAGGTTTATAGTTATGATTGGTTAAACGTGGCATACTAAAAGTTTTGAACGTAAACATTATGTTTTAATGGATTAAATAATTGGAGTAGTAGAACATACTAATATGAAAAACCACTTTAGGGTAGTGATGTAAGAACATTTTAGGTTTTGAGCAATATGCATTAAAAAAACAATTTGTTTTTCTTTTGGTTGAGGAGTAATTAGTTTATTTGGTAAATTGAAATAAGGAGGTGTGTTTTTAAGTTGTTTTGGAAAACTAAATGTTATAGTTAGATTATTGAATTCTACATTCAAGGTGAGTTAATGAACAACTAGATAAGTGAAACCCAAGGTGAGTTAATGAACAACTAAAGAAGTGAAACCAAAATTTTTGATTGAGGAAGCAAGATACGGGCATTGAAAAACTGTTATGGATTGGGTGAAATCTACTTTTTTTTATTGGTTGTAAAATTTTCAAAACAAGGTTTTGGAACTAGAAGTGGAGAAAATTAGAGACAACCAAGAGGAAAATTTACCATGTAGTATAGAAGGGACTATGAAGGGGAATCACTGCATTGAGGATGGGTGGTTGACCTTAATGGTAGAGATTGAAAGTACATGAGGGAATTTTATCAATAATTTATTTTTTTTAGAAATAAAGTTTGACTACTAAGATTTGAGGAAAGATAGGATCTACGATATGTATCTAGTTTGACATTACAGTGTTAGATACATAATTACACATGGAGAATTCATGGGTCACATTGTACATTTCTTAAAGAAAGTAAAACCCAAACATAGCAAGCTAGTTTCACCTCTATTGTTTGAATAAGGTTTCATCGTTGTTAATTTTCATCCCTTGTTTAGTGTTTGCCTACAATATGTTAGTAGTTTTCATTGATGATCCACACATTTTCGATGAATTTTATTATTTCCTAATTAAAACTAGTAATCATTCCTTTGTTATCTAATTGTGGAATGATAAATAACAGAAGTTAATTATGCACAACACATTATACATGAAATAATTGATACGAAGATTTACCCTGTAGAATCCCACTTCAGGAAAAATCCAACAATGGAATGGCTTTGGTTGTGATTTATTGATTATTTCAACAGAAGGGAGATTACATATTACAAATTCTTTGGTGGGCATGTAATATTATGCATGACATTATGATATGCTACACAATTTTCCTTCCTTTGTCTTGGCTTGATATCTTCATTCATAATAAGAATGACCTATCGAAATCCAAGCCAATTTCATTCCCTTTGTTGTTTTATCTATAATTATTGTTTTTGTATTCAAGAACTAATTTAAAACATGTTCCGATGTCAATAGGAAACTCTAATTATAAATAAATTATTCCTTTTTTATTTTGAATTAACCACTAAAAACCCTTTTCTATCTAATGAAGAAAAATTTATAGGTTGATTTATGGCTCTTCAAATTCCCTTTAAAACTCTTCAAATACCAAAATGTTTGGCCTTGAACATTCCCAAATGTTTCATCTATCGAAAATAGTGATTTTTCATCTTCCCCTAGCAAGCATGATTACCTTCATCTCTATGAACATGATCACCTTCATCTCTATGAGCATGATCACCTTCATCTCTGTGAGAGTGATCACCCTTTGTCTCTGTTGGTGTGGTAAAATTCATGTCCATGAGTGAAGTCAGATTTTGTCGCGACGAGCATGCTCAACTCCATCTATGCAAATGCAATCACCCTTCGCATCTACAAGTACAATCAACCTCATCACCGCAAGAATGATCATCCTTAATCCTTGTGGGTGTGACCACCCTTCATCTTCACTATTGCAATTGTATTTATGTTCATGGGTGCAATTAACCTTTTCTTAGGAAACCACGATTGCATTTGTCTCCATGCATGTGATTTTGTGCTCTTTAAAGGATGCAATTAGGGTTTGTAACATTTTATTTCACCCTATTTAAACATGAGGTAATCACCAATTCAGTAAAGAAATTTTTATTTGCCTTACCATTACATTTTCTTATCGTGATCTATTTTGGATTGGTTGTCATTTACTTTTCTTACCATTACATTTTCATATCATGATCTCTTTTGAATTAGTTTCCATTTGTTCCACATCTTTCATTAATATTATTTGTAGGAACAAATATATAGTTGTAGCACTCTAAGAAAACAATATTTGTTCCAAAGTAGTTGTCTTTTTCACTGTACATTCCCACGCCTTGTAGAAATTCAAATCAAAGGAATCTTTGTTCGTGTGAATTTGTTCCTATTCAAAATTATTCTAGTGTTAAATTGTTTGTGCATTGAAATTAGAGAGAAGGTTATTTCACCAATTGTGATAGGAATAAGTGGAACTAATGAGAGAAAATGCCATGAAGGCCTATGAATGGTAGTTAAGTGGTAGACTATGAGATAAGCTAGAAGAATTCGACCATGAAGTAAATCAACCCAAAGAGGTGTGAGGAACCAAGAACAAAAGAATTTGTATATGAGAATTGAAAATATGGAGATTAGTAGCATCGGAGATGTTGAAGAAGATTCAGAATCTCAATATCAGATAGATGGAAAATTGAATGCTAATTAAAGAGACTGAAAAATGCACTTGATCAAGATTTTGAAGGAGAGATGTAATTCTAGAATAAAAAATTATTTCCATGATGGTGGTTTAAATTTTGAGTCTCTTATTGAATAGTTAATGGAGCTCGATAAGTAAAATGAATAAGAAAATGTTTGATCTAGATTATGTAAGGAAAAAATGAAATAATAAATATAAAAAGGAAACACATAAAGATATTGCATAGAGCATAATGATACAGTGAAACCCAAATTATATTAGTGAATGAAATAGGAAAATACTGTAAAATGAAAAGCAATACAAACTAGCTAGAGTGGTTCTAGCTTATCTTTGAAGAGAGATGTGGTTGACATGGTCATTCACAAGAAGAAATTACAAGAGGTGAAAACTACCTTTTAACATAATTTATGATGCCCTATGATGCAAAAAACCAAAACATCCAAAACTATAACCCCATAAAATGATGTGGAAAAATGAATGTAGGCCTGAAGGAGACTAGTTGATACATCAACTTTTTAGGGGAACAAATTCTGCATAAAAAATCTATTTAGGGATTTGTTTTGGACCATTATTGATCCAAACAGATGTCAATGGCCTCCCACCTATTCCAACTGGCTCATTTTTTCATTTTTCCAATTTGGCAGTTTTTTTCCTAGTTTTCGGGTCACTGACTTGCGAGGTCATTTTGAGGCCCTAAAAAACGTTTTTTAGGGATCGCCACAGTCGCAATGACCTTTGATACATAGCAAAAAAATTCGTAGTCCTCCGATAGAACTTTCCAATGGGCTATCGTGCGCCTAAAACGAAGATCATATGAAAATGTTACAACCTCGAGAAGTTGCTGTATTAACTTACCCAAATGGGGCCCACATGACTTTTGGCGCTTCATCTCCTAGGGTTAGGTTTTTTGGATGTCTAGGGTTTTTGACATTCCCATTTATTGTAAAAATGCCTTCAGAGCCTCATTTTAATCATCTTCTTGAAAATGAGCGCAATTGTCACATCTCTTCTTAGAGATACGCCACCACCATTCTAGCAAGCTTGTTTCCGCTGCATTTTACAGTTTCATCTTATTTCCTTATTGAACAGAAACCAATTTTGTTATATATATGTTATTATGTGTTAAGTATATTTTGATAATAAACTGTATTCATTTCGTTTTGAAAATATATTCTGGATCAATTACAAGGATTATTACATTCTCTATGACTTAGGTAGGCCACCCAATCACAGATTTTGTGGCCTACAACAACTGCAAAAAATGCAAGTGAAATGCCCAAAACATGCATTGAAAGTTCAGGATTTAAAATGTTGTAGTAAACATTCCAAGATATAGAACCATTTAAAATAATTGAGTTGGTTTCCACCATTATCTACCTATATAAACTATTCCCCCTTGGTAAGAAATGGTCCCCATTGTGTCGATTTCCTCCATTAGATGGGAAAAATTTTGTTGAATCTAATTCCTAGTGAGCCACTTTCCCTAGTGAAGAAGTTTCCCTACTTCAATGACCTGATAGAGTTGGATCTTCTTCTAGTGGGTTCCCTTCATCTTAGTATCCATGATTTAATCGATTTTTACTTTCTCATTATAGTCAAGATTAATTTTTGTATGGGACAAGTGCTTGGACACCTCTAAGGTATCCAACAGAGGTGGAAAAGATGGTCAAAGTAACTCCACATCAAATACAAGGTGCAAGCCAATGAAAGGGGTACTATTTAATTAAAAAAAATACTCAACCATAACCTTGGCGATGGTGTAAGGCCCATATTAGAGTGGGTGAAGATTCTAATGGGGTATTATGAGTTTCTCTTTCTACAAATGCAACCATACCTTATCCCCCACCTAACACTTGTGTGGAACCTTATGGTGATTGTGTCACAACTTGTACTTAGCATTGTTTTTTTGAAAAATATCATGAAATTCTTGCTCAATGTGCTATATCTATTCAACAAATTTATCTAGCTTGTTAGCCTCGATAAAAGAATGGGAGGATTATTATTTTGTAGAAGAAATGGGTAGAACTACATCAATTAGTATCAATGGCTACAATCTTCAGCATGTCTTAAAAGGGATATGTCCAACATAGTTATGAAGGGCTACATTGTGTCTATGTTGAACATAAGGAAGGATCTCATCCCATTATTTTGGATGTCTATAGTTGTACATTCTCGATATATACAAATCATCCCATTGAATCACCTTGTTTTATCCATCAGTTTTGGGGTGGAAGGAAATTGATTGGGTCATCTTGGTGTCCATAATTAACCATAGGATAGAATAGAAAATACTTAGGATCCTACTATCCCTATCTAAAATAATTATTAGTTGAATCCCATAATTAACCCAAACACACTCAAATAAGATATTAGCAATGTTGTTTGTTGTGATACTCTTCTTATAGGGTGTCAAAATGACCATCTTAAAGAACCAATCAACAACCACAAATACATAGTCATTTCCAAACTTGGTTGAAGGTATGTTGGACATGAAATCCATGGAGTCAGAATCCTAGGTTTCATATGGAGTATCTAAATGTGTGTGCAACCTATGCTTCTAATGGAGGGTTTGGAGAAAACACATGTAGTGCACGATTTGATCTACTTGTTGACATATTGTCTAAGCTTTGGCTAGTAGAAGTACTTTTATAGTACTTCCATTATCTTTTCCATGACAAAGTGCCATGGCACAAAAATACAATGTGCCTCCTAAATAAACTTCTCACGCTTGCTTGGAGGAAAACAAATATGGCCTAGATGACATAAAAGTTCATCCTAGAGATCAAATTTCAAGACTAGTTTACATATTCCTAATGTCTGATAGGTAACAATAAATCCAGGGTCTATGTCACACAATTGGTGCCTTCGGGAAGTATTTCATCCACGAGAGTTGATAACAATATTGAGTGCCACAACCAAAGGTTACTTGAGGTAGTTTACAAGGAAATTTGTGTTTCCATTCTTGTACTTGATGTTCGAGTTGAATTATTGTAGATACATGCATCAATTTTGATGGTGGTTACCATATAATTTTGTATGTGTTTACATGAACTACATGTTCTTGTGATTATTTTTGATAACCCTCTCCTTCTATGGGATGTAGTTCTTCCATTTGCAACAATTGGTCATAATGGAGTGCATTTCCTTCTCATAGGTGGGGTACATATGAAATGCATCAAAGAGTATCTCATTGTGATAGGCCATAAAATGCCCATTTTGAGTGAGGAATGCAAAAAAAACATAGTTATAATAATCTATATCAATCTCCAATGGTTGTTGTAGGTTTTCTAGAGTGATTTTTGGTACAAAAAAAGGCAATGTTGCATATCTTTGAATCCTTTCTATTGTGGCTCGACCCAAATGAAATTATTTTTGGTATCACCCTTGGACACTTATCTTAGGGTCCAAGGAGTATGAGATAACCTCAACATAAACTTGTTATAGATCACAGTGAGGCCCAAGAAACTACAAATCCCTATTAGAGTCATTGGGGTTGGTCAATTGGGAATTAAATGGATATTGGTTGGATCCATGTGCACACCATGTTCATCCATTATGTGTCATAGATCATGAATTTTTTGCATGATAAATGAAAATTTATTTATATTGATAGATAAATTGCTCTTCCATAGGGTCTTCAACATCTGTTGAATGTGCTACGAATGCTCTACTCAATTTTGTTTTTTTGAAGATGAGGATATCATCCAAATATACGATTGTAAAATAATTTGTGAACAACCACAATATGTCATCCATAATATTCATGAACATTGTTGGAGCATTAATAAATCCAAAAGGCATGACCAACCACTTGAAAAGGAATTATTTATACTTGAAGGTAGTCTTCCATAAATCGAATTTTCTTAATGGGTACCTAGTGGTAGCCTAACTTCAAATCAATCATACTGAAAAACATAAAACATTTGATTTGATCAACAAGATTATCAATTTTCTTCTTGACTGTGATTTTGTAGTGCATATTGATAATGCGATTTCATCTTCCCAGAAGGTGCCTTATAGAAACCATCCAAATAACTCTCTGACTAAATTATTGTAGTCTGTTCTACCACAAAACCATAAAGAATTCACATTCCAAAAAAATACAACAAAAACATTTCACAATTAGACCAACATAGAATGCACCTGGTTGGACAAAGAAATCCCCTCTTGTAGAGGTTCTCCCCTATGAGGATTTTCCCATGGGAAATTATGGTCAAGAATAATATTTTTATTTTGATAATTCCATTCAGATGCCATATATTGGTCCAATATTTGTATTTGGGTGGTAGCACTAGTTGACGAAGAAGAGATTCATGTCCTTTAAGAAAATAATAACCTTGGTATCCCTATCCTCTTTTGTCATATTATTCCACATGGAAGGGGGTTTATCCTTGAAGATTAAGTAGTCAAACATGGTAAATATCCTTCAACTGCATAGGGGCATCACCTAGATCCCATATTGATCATTAGATACAAGTTTTGTACCAAGAGGAGATATCAAATAGGGATTAATTTTGTTGGGACTTCAACCAATCCATAAGGGAGATCATGGAGGGATATTGAATCAGAGGGACTTTCCCCGTGCTACTATCTTGCCATAAGTCAATGTTTATGCCTTCCTAAGAATCCATTTTATGAGACTTTTAAGAAGAGGTAAGGACACCTAATGGAATTTCCAAATTTGAGAACCATTTTGAGTCAATGGGGATTTGTCAAGGATATAGAGTCTATATGTTCAAAAATATTGAAAAGGAGAAATTTTTTCCACCAATCATTTATGCTTGTAATCATCCTCCACGATAGGTTATCTCCAAGGGAATTGTTCATCATCATTGTATCCTTTACACCTAGGGTCCTATGTGCCTTTTGGACACACATAATATTCTAATTTATCATGTGGAAACTCTTATGATTGGTCATACCTCCTTATCAAAGAAACTTCATTAACTATTGATCCAAGGAGTTTTTAATTCCCATTGGCACCAATAAGGAGGATAATTTCAATATTGGTAAGGTTGATATGACCCACTGGAGAATGTTCAACAACACATGTATTCCAAGAGAGGAAAAACACCTTTAGAAACCACTCACATAACCGGATCAAAGGTCAACACACTGATGTTTTGATGTGGTAAACCCCTACAAGGAAACATCCATGGCCCCAACCAACGCGACCACTTGGAGTGGTTTATTAATGCAAAAACAAATATTACAAGGAGATTTTACAAGAGATTTTCTCACAATCGATCATCTACAAATGACCCTCCATGCTCTTTAAATGGAGATCATGGACCAATCAGGTGTTAAGCCACAAATCAATGTAGTTGTTAATATTAATGAGAATATGAACCGTCGGATCACTCTATGTCGAGAAAATATCATGACCATCGGATTACCTAAATACAAATGCATATTAATGCATACTAAAGAAACACACTAAGAAACACACTTTTACCTAACGACACATTAGACCAAGTATATATTAACTAATTCCTAAGTGTATAAATATCCTAACACCCCCCTTTAAGAACAACTTGGGATATGATTGGAGGATTTACGAAATTGACACAATAGGAGAAGGAAGGAGGAATTGGATCCTATCCGCCCTTAACTAAAACTTCCTTAACTCCTAACATAGATCGAATTTTGGAAACTTCGATTTTGTAAGAGACTTTGTGAAAATGTTTGTAACTTGATCTTCTGTAGGGAAAAAGAGAACTTCAATAACTCGATTATGAATGAGATTTCTAATGAAGTGCATGTTTATATCAATGTGTGTGTTGCATTGATGTTGAAATGGGTCTTTAGTGAGTTGGATGCCAATCTGATTGTCGCACCAAAGACAAGTAAGATATTGTTGCTTGAATCCAAACTATGAAAGGATCTGTCAAAGCCAAAAGGATTCTTAACTTGCATTTACCATGGTTCGATACTCTGCTTCTACTAAAGAAAGTGCAATAGCGTGTTATTTCTTATAGGCCCAAGTGATAGGTGTTGAACCAAGGCTGAAAACATAACCTGAAGTAGATCGTCGACCCAATCTAAATCAGTGAAACCAACCAATAAAGGAGTCCCCCTTGTACTGTAATGTATCCCGAATTGAAATGTACCCCATACACATTGAAGTATCATTTTAGTTTATTTCCAATGGCTTTCATGGCATGTTTGCATATATCGAGAAACAATACCAACAACAAATGAAATATCAGGTCAGATATGAGTCAAGTATAAGAGGCTATTGTTAATTTTATTGTTGTTATTAGGTTATCAATGCATTTTCAAATCAACAAAAAGGAGAGGATCACTGAAAGAAACACAATCACAAGGTACACAACATGTTATCCTGGGAAAACCTCATGGGGGATAAAACCCAACAAAAACTTCCTCAATAATAGATTGTCAATACAATACCAATACTAAGACCAAACCACCAAGAATAACCTAGGACTGAGCATGCACCTCTCTCTTCTTCTTCTTGCAACTGCAACTATCTTCAAAATATGCACACTAGAAGTGTGAGTGAGTGAGTGAACAAATGAGGCACCATCCACACTTATAAATACTACTCATGAGGTATTAGGGTTATGTCTCTTCACTTAGTAGGGCCAAATTCTTGCAAGAGTGGTTAAAACCACTTTACAAACCCTAGGGGCCGACTTTAGAACTATCACCATATAAATATGGTATGACTAATACAAGACCATATTTATCCAAGACCTAACATTATCAGTCCACAAAAGTCATACCATATTTATATTGGAGATTTACAACTCCCCTCTGCACCATATCACGAATGTAGTGATACAATATCTCTATGTGCTTTGACTTATCATGTAACACTAGTTTCTTCGTCACATTTATGCAACTCTGATTATCACATAGAATCACGATGGCTTCCATCTCCAGATCAAGTAGACCTGTCAACAAATTTCAAAGACATATGGCTTCACAACTGGTGGAACATGTTGTAATGTATTCTGCTTCTGCCATGCTAAGAGAAATAATGGATTGCTTCCTGCTTTTCCATGAATTCATGGCTGACCCCATACTGAAACAACATCCTGAAGTTCTCTTTCTATCATAAGAACTTCCAACCCAATCTGAATCAGTGTCACCATACAGTCTGAAGTCATGATATCTAGTATAACATAGACCATAATCCAACGTACCCTTAAGGTATCTGATCACATGATTTGCAACTACAAGGTGAATATGTCTGGGCTCTACCATATAATAACTCAAGGTGTTCATAGTAAAGATTATATTTGTCCTGGTATTCGTTAGATACATCAATGAACCAATAATATGTCTATATAGAGTAGCATCAACCAATTCTGACGAAGTATCAACCATGAGCTTCAACTTTGTTTCCATGGGCATGTTCATGGATTTACATTCCAACAGGTCAAATCTCTTTAGTATTTCAACTACACACTTCCCTTGGTCAAGGAAGATATTCTTTGGGCTCTGCCAAACTTCAATACCTAATAAATATTGCATTAGGCCTAGGTATTTCATCTCAAACTTTGTAGTGAGCTTCTTCTTACAATCTATGATGATATTTTCTTCTCTTGTTAAGAATAAGTCATCCACATACAATAGCAATATAACTGGCTCATCGTTCATAAAATTGAAGTAAAGGTTAGAATCAACTTTACTCTTGGTAAATCCCAAGCTCATTAGGAAACTATCAATTCCTCCATACCAAGCTCTAGGATCTTGCTTCAACCCGTACAGATCTTTCTTCAACCTGTAGACATGAGTCTTTCTATCTTCAAATTCAAACCATTTTGGTTGTTCTATATACACTTATTCTTCAATAACACCATTTAAGAAGGTTGTTTTCACATCCATCTAGTGTAACTTCCATTTCATTTTGTCTACAAGAGCTATGATGGTTCTAATAGAAGTGTATCTGGATACAAGAGAAAATGTCTCTTCATAATCAATACCTTCCTTTTGAGAGAAACCATGAGACACAAGTCTTTCTTTATGTTTTTCAATACTTATGTTTGTTGCATGTTTTATCTTGTATATCCACTTGGAAGATACCACATATTTGTTATTTGGTCTGAGAACTATTTCCCATACATCATTCTTTATAATGGATTGGTATTCTTCTGTCATGGAATCCATCCATTCTTTATTCTGAATGGTTTCTTGAAAGCAAGTAGGTTCCTTTTCTATGAGATCACACATCAAGGTCATATAGCGGGAGAATGGCTTAGGTTTCTTACTTTGTCTCACGGTTCCTTCTGGGGTACCATACTTCTCTCCATATTGAATAAGTTCACTCACCCAAGATGGATTTCTCTTGTGAGATATCGTCATCTTGGGAGGTTATTGATATTCTACCATATCATGATCTTTTGGAATCTCATCATCAGGAGTAACTGTAACTTCCTTCACTAGTTCTACAACTCTGGGAGCTACAAGTTCTTCTTCATATACTTCTTCAAGCTATCACTTCCTTGATATTTTGAGTGTGTCATCTTCATCAAAGGTTACATCTCTATTGATATCAATATGATGGTAACCTGGTATGTAAATTATGTAGGCCTTAGAGACCTCACAGTATCTAACAAATATTCCCTTTTTTGCTGAAGGATCCAACTTAGTCCTTCTTTCTTTCAGAATGTGTACAAACACTCAAAAACCAAATATTTTTATATGGATTACTTATGGATTCTTTCCGGTGAACATTTATTCAGGGGTTTTGAATCCAAATGCATTATGGGATAATTTTTTTTGACATAAACTGTTGTTCTTGCTGCTTCAACCCATAAGTGAATTGGAATATCTTGCTCGTAAATCTTAGTGTTCATTTCTTCCATAATTATTCTATTCTTTCTTTCTGCTACACAATTTTGTTGAGGATTATAGAGAGTTGTGAGCTCCCTCTTAATCCCTACACCTCTACAAAAACTCACAAATTCATTTTAAGGTGTAATCTCCTCAATTATCTAACTCGAGTATCTTGATTTTTCTTTCAGAGAGGTTGTCTACCAAGTCTTTGAATTCCTTGAACTTTCCGAGTACTTCATCTTTTTATTTCAAGAAATAAACCCAAGTATTAGGAGAGTAATAATCAATAAATGATACATAGTACACATACACGCTTAGAGAGTTTGATGGCATTGGAACACATACATCTAAGTGGATGAGCTCCAAGACTCCTTATGCTTTAATGTTTCTCTTTGGGAAATGATTCTTTATGTTATTTCCATGTGAACATCCCTTGCATACACCTTCATGATCAACCTTAAATTATGGTAAAATTGTAACTACCTTGATTACATATGGTAAGGATTTGTAGTTGATGTGAGCTAGTCTTCTATGCCAAATTTCACAAGGAATCTCAGTGGAGTGAGTCAAGGCTATATCTAAGTGACCTTTTAACTTGTACAAACCACCTTCTTCAGTTTCAATAAAAATTGCATATTCTATGGTCTTTCCTTTAGGTCACATAAGAACTTGACCATCTATGAATGAAACCCTGAAACCTTTCTTATCTAGAGATGAGATAAAAACTAAGTTCTTTGTAAAACCCGGTACATAAAGTGCATCCTTCATTATCATTGGAGTTCCTAAATCCAATTTGTAAGTGGATTCTCCCATTCCTTTGATAGGGTATTGATAATCATCTCCAAGTGAAACTTTCTAGGAGAAGTCTTTTTCCGTAAGACTAGAGAGAATGTCTCTTTGACCTATTATGTACTGAGAGGCACCACTATCTATGATCCAATTATCCTCTCTAGGTGTCATAGATCCTAAGAGAGTTGAAAACAAGAGATAGTCTTCAATCTCTTCTTTAGTAACTTTCTTGGGTGGCTCATCATATTCAATTGCATGGGCATGATGTATTTTGCTATTTCTCTTCTTGTATTATTCCCTTATGGTAGGACAATTCTTATCAATGTGTCCCATCTTATCACAATGATAACATTGATAAGAGGAGAAATATTTTTATTTTCTTTGACCCTTATGATATTTTTGGAATCTCATTGGAGGGTGAGGTTCTTTATGGAAGTGGGTGAATCTATTTGGAGAGTGGGATTATTTATGAATGTGGGTATCCTTTTGTAAATGATAACTTTTCTTTCCTCTTTTAGCATGATTATCTAGGGCTTTATCTTCATCCCTTAATAGTATGACTTCTTGGTTGGCCACTCTTGCTTCTTCTTGAACACATTATTCCCATAGATTGTCGAATTGGAGTTTCTCTTTTCTTGCATAGATAGTTTGGATGAAGGCATCCCAAGGTATTCTAAGACCATTAAGAGTTGTAATGAAGAGCTCATATTCATCCAAGTTTTCTCCAATTGCTTCTAATTTTTCTTTGAAATGAGCTACCCTAGAGAAATAGTCTCGAACTATTTCTCCTTTTTGCATCTTTGTATTCTTGAGTTGGGTTCTCAAGTTCATCTTTGGTTGATGTTCTTTCCTTCATAAATTTTGGTTAGGGCATCAAACATATATTTTGGAGTATTCTTAGAAGACACTTGAGGGACCAAGTGATCTTAATGGAGTCTGCAATGATCCTTTTGGCCCTAACCATACCCTTCTTATTCTTCGCTTTGGCTGCGACTTCTTCAGGTTCTGGTACATTTATTTTATGAATTTTGCAAGGTCATTCTCTTCAAGAATGAGTCCAATTTTGTACTTCTAGGCACAAATTTTTTCCACACCTTCTAACTTGTCAACAAGCTTGGTGCTTGCAGACATCTTGACCTAGATCTAGGAAAATGACCAAAAAATGAAAGTGATCAGAAAATGAATTTGAACATACTAGGATATCCACTGGGCTAAGGAAGTAGGATGGAGTTTCCTGTTTTAAAAAAACCCAATTTTTACCCCTTGAAACTTGACCTGTGAAAATCTAGACTGGTACTTCTGGTATTGGCTCTGGTTTTCTGTTTTTCTGGTTTTTTGTTACTAGTCAAAACTAGGGTTTTACTTTCTGGAGACTCTGGTCACTGAAAATGTGCACTCAAGCTTCCAAATTATTTTCTAGGGTAGGGAACACTTTTATATATGGTTTTTAGTCATAATACCTCTTCAATAAAAGGCCTTAATTTCCTTGTATGATAACAATGATGTTTTTGGATACCCAGCGAAAGGTGCTCTATTCAATCAAGCTCTGAAACCATGTTAATTTCATTGTTGTTATTAGGTTATCAATGCATTTTAAAAACAACAACATAGAGAGGATCGTTGAAAGAAACATAATCACAAGGTACATAATGTTTTATCATGGGAAACCCTCATGGGGGGGAAAACCTAACAAAAACATCCTCAATAATAGATTTTCAATACAATGCCAATACTAAGACCAAACCGCCAGGAATAAAATAGGATTGAACATGCACCTCTCTCTTTTTCTTCTTGCAACTGTAGCTATATTCAAAATATGCGCACTAGAAGTGTGAGTGACTGAGTGAACAAATCAGGCACCATCCTCACTTATAAATACTAATCATGAGGTATTATGGTTATGTCTCTTTACTTAGTAGGTATGAATTCTTCCAAGAGTGGTTAAAACAACTTTATAAACCCTAGGGGTTGACTTGACAATTACCACCATATAAATATGGTTTGACCAATCCACAAAAGGGGATTTGGTATTATACAAGACCCAAAATGATCAATCCACAAAAGGGGATTTGATATATAAGATAATAACTAAAATACAATTAGAATATTCTTCGAAGTTACAATATTTCAACAACTACCAACTAACTGACAGTACAAAGTGGAATCAACTTCGAGAAAAGTGCAGGTGGCAACAATCTTGACTCCATACTTGAAGGGATAACGAGATGGTTTACAATCTTCCATGTGGAAGTGATGAAGAAGATCACAAGCATACTTAGACTGGGAAATAAAAAATGCTTCATTGGTTTGAAAAACTTGGAGGTCAAGGAAATAGTGCAAAAATCCAAAGTATGTTATTTCAAATGTCTTTTTAAGGTTGGTTTTCACATGGTTTAAAATTTTTGAGTCACTACCAATAAGGAAAAGGTCATCAACATAAAGAAATATGATTATGAGATGGCTTCCTACTTTCTTTGTATAGATATTAGGATCAAAATGACATATAGAAAATTGTGTATCAATAAGAAAGTTGTTCATTTTGGCATACAAAGATCGGGGAGCTTTCTTAAGACCATAAAGAGATTTCTTAAGGAGACCAACAAGGCTAGATTCATTTTGAACATAGCCAGGAGGTTGTTCCATGTAGATTTCTTCTTGCAAATCCCCATGCTAGCAGTCAGATTTAACATCCATCTAGTGGACCTCCCATTTATGTGAGGCACCAAGGGAAAGAACAAGGTGGATGTAATTCATTTTGTCTACAGGGGAAAAGGCTTAATTATAGTCAATTCCTTCAAATTGGGAAAATAAATTGGCAAATAACTGAGCCTTGTGTATTTAAACGCTTCCATCTAATGCATACATAGCTCTATAGACCCATTTACATCTCACAATTTTTCTTCCTTTCATAAGAGATACAAGATCCAAAGTATCATTTTCAGTTAAAGAACAATAGTCTTCATTCATTGTTGTATGCCAATATGGATGACCTAAATCTTCTGCAAATGTCTCTGGATCATGAGTCTATCAAACTTGAGCCAAAAGAGAACAAGCTCATTGGAATTTTGAATGGGTCTGAAGTTGATCTGAAGGATCACTGACAAGATCACCAATTGCTTCTTGTGTTGAAAAGACACATCTAGGAAGCAGTGGTGTTGGTTCAGGTTCAATGGAATCATCTGGAG
The DNA here is from genome assembly GCA_000966675.3 of Picea glauca. Taxonomy (NCBI): domain Eukaryota; kingdom Viridiplantae; phylum Streptophyta; class Pinopsida; order Pinales; family Pinaceae; genus Picea; species Picea glauca. The sequence goes on along the minus strand of JZKD02S0189944.1, from coordinate 217,527 downwards.
GAAGGTGAGAAGGTGGAGGTGGATTTTTATCCTCATTGTCATCATCTGAAGAAGAAACCAGAATAGGGATAGAAGAAGGAAGAAACACAGAAGATGGCTTGTAGGTTGAAGAAGGAACAATAGTCAAATTAGGATCGCAGGCCAAAATATTTTCATCAAATTTAACATCTCTTCTAATAATAATTTCATTACAATGTGGTTGAATAAGCTTGTAACCTTTGACATCTTCAAAATAACCAAAAAATATACACTTCTCACTTTTAGGTTGCAATGATTTCCTTTTCTCATCGGGAATGTGAGCCCATGATATATTGTCAAATACACAGAAGTGACTTATAACACATTTAATTTTAGTCCATGATTCTTTTGGTGTCATATTGTTAAGATCCTTTTTCGGAGTGTGATTTAATATGTAATTTGCACAATTGATGGATTACACCCAATACTTTAGACTTAATCCCTTAGATTGGATCATACAATTAACCATGTATTTTAATGTGTGATTATTTCTCTCAGCAACACCATTTTGTTGCGGTGTATATGGAACAATGTGTTTCATTTGGATGCCTTGTGTAGTTAAGTAACTTGTAAAATTATTGTTCACATATTCGCCTCCATTATATGTTCTTAACCTTTGAATTTGATGTCCATATTAATTTTCTACAAGGGGATTGTAGGCCAGAAACTTGTCAAAACATCCACTCTTAAATTTTAAGAAGCAAACCCAAGTACGTTCAAAAAATTCACCAATGAAAGTTAAGAAATACTTTCACCTGGAAAAATAAAATGAATAAATTGGACCACTCAAGTCAATGTGAACAAGTTGCAGAGGGCCCAAGGCGTTCCAAGAGGCATCTTTTTCAAAACTATCCTGATGATGTTTGTCGAGAACACAGCCGACACAAACACCATCTCTGCATCAAACAAGGGGAATAATAGTCACCATTTGTTGATTACATAGTTGTTGCAATGAGTGATAGTTTAGATGACCAAACTGCTCATGCAAAAGTTTGCTCAAGTCATCACTATGAGAAACAAATACTGATGGAAAATATGATGACCCAAAGTTGTCAAACTTGTATAACTTGGTAATATCATCAACAATTCTAGTTGCAAGAACATGATGAGGATATTTGATATCCTTGATTACAACTTGGTGAGGCGAAAAATCTATGATTTTACCTTTACCTAAATGAGTGATTCGATATACTGATATAAGGTTACAGAAAATACTTGGAACACACAATACATCATTGAAATGACCATTATCTACTTGAACTGTTCTAGATCCTACAAAACTAAGATATCTATCATCACCAACAATATTTTCTTGGTGTTACATTCATTTAGAGTAGAAAATATGGATTTATCTTATCCATATGATAAGATGATACAGATTCAATAATCCACTCATCAGAAGAATAAGTAGAAGTTGCACTGAAGGAGAAACCAGAAGAAGAAAGTGCATGTCCATGAGAAGAAGAAGAAGAAATAGAATCAATATTGATGTTTTGCTTCTTCATCATTGCTTCTAAAGTGTCCATCTCCTTGAAACATTTGGACTCATCAAGAGCATATTTCCCACAAAATTTACAATGTCTGTTAGTCATATTATTTTTAGATTTTTATCCTTTGTCACCATTAGGAGTTGAAGCTGTCTAAGTAGGTTTGGGACCCTTGTTTCGGTTGTTGTTATGGTGAGTATGTTGCTTCTTGGGATTCTTTGGATTATATTTATGTTGGGATGCTAAGGATTTATTGGAGTTACCTGTAGTGAAGATCACTCCAAGTTGTACAACCTTGTATTGCTCTCTAATCAAAGCATCACAAAAGTACTCAAGTGTGGGTTTTCGATAATATTTCTCGAGAGCCTAGATCCATATTTAGGAGCGGAACAGACTGATTAACAGAATGAATACAATAAACACAGAGATATAAAGAATAACATGCATATCCAGTGAACAATATATTCTATTGAATAATGAAATAGGTTGAAGCTATAAAACTACAGAATTGAAACACTTGCTCAAATAGTGGTAGCTATTTATGAGAAGAGATGTGGTTGCTATGCACATCCGTCTAAGCACAATGGATTACAATGAGGCTCCATAGGCCTTTTTGATATTACTCATGAATTCCAAAACCATAGACATCCAAAAAACTAACCCTAGAAGGTGAAACACCAAAAGTCATGTGGGCCCCTGTGGGTAAGTTGGTGTAAGTTGGTACCTCAACTTCCTAGGGTCGTAACTTTTGCATACGACCTCCGTTTTAGGCACGTGATAGCCCATTGGAAATATATTTCAGAGGACTACACGTTCTTCCATCAAAGTTCAACTCTATCTATAGTTTGACTATGGAGAGCCAAACAAAACAACATTTAGGGCCCCAAAACGACCTTGGAAGTACAACAATATGTGTTGACATGGAAATATACAAAATAATCCAGTTGGATTAGGCGAGAGGCCACCAGTATCCACCTTGAGGATGTGTGGGGATTCATAAAACCACATAAGTGTAGAACCCACAATTACAATGAAGTACAGAAGAACGGGATGAACAAAAATGGACAAGAGGGGCCAGTTGGAATAAGTGGGTGGCCACCACAATCCACCTGGATGAAGCCTCTCTCATGGTATAAAAGGTAGATACAAACAAAGAATATGCACTACCTAGCTTAGAAATAATAATATAGATGCAACGCTCTTCCTCCAACTTTACGTTACACTCTTCACATAAAATTCTAAGTGTTTTAAACTTAGATAGATAGTATTCAATGCAAGAAAAATAATTTGGACTAGGGATGATTTTAGGGGATAAATTTCTCTCGTGGGCTAATTTTTCGTGGTTTTTCCAAAAATGAGATTCACTATTTTAAAAATGATTTGCCTGAATTATATAGGATAAAATTATTTTACTTTAAAAATAGCCAAAATTTTATAAAAACTATATAAAATACTTAGAAAGTTGAATATTTTTACAAAAATATCGCCAAACATTTATAGTTGACATATGAAGGATTAGTAAGATTCGCCAAGGTTTCTACATTTTATAATAAATTTCCATCCTTAAAATCATCCCTGATTTGGACTTAAATTCAATATCTGATGTTCTCACTGATTTGCTTGAATAATATTGTGTTTACCAAACAAAAATTCAAGATTTTCCCAAGCTTCATCGGGGTCATCAATTTCTTGAAGGGGGAACCTTAAATAAGGAGAGATGGACATGTCAATCAGTCCACGTGATTCTCCATTCCTATTAGATCATTTGACTTTATTTTCATCATCAGTGGGTTATTTTTCCTTTCTAAAGGTAATCACGTACATGCCTTTACTTCTTAATAAATCCTTCATATGGGATTTCCATTGGAAGTACTTGGCGGTGAGAAGAAAATGATCACTCGAAGAATCCATGTTAAATATGCAAATAATATAGATTTAAAAACTAAAACTCATGATCTTGATGTAAATATCTTGAAAAATTAGGCGGTTTAAAAAAAAACAGCATGGAAAACAAACTTTAGATGTGAAAGTTATTCCCTTTAAAACAAAATCATAAACAATAACCAAAGAGACACGTGGAAAGTAGAAGTTGGTCCATATGGTGATACCCCTCCAAATAACCTCACTTTTACAAATAATTTTCTTTATGAGGTGACCCACTTTTATAAAAGGAAGCAGGGACCACTTTTACAATGAAGTGAACTCAAGACCTCTTACTTAATAAGGAAAATTTTAACCAAGTGAGCTAGAAAAACATATTGTATTTTTTAGAAGGAGGATTGTTGTTGTTGTTGTTGATAGCTTTGGAGAGCGCTCATAAAAACTCTTTTCACAGAAGAAAAAGTCTTCGCTTCTCGATGACAACAGTAGTTAGATCTTGGTTAACTTACCCAAAAAATGCACATTTTTCGATTTGATATTGATTTTCCGAGATCACACGGGGTGTGGGACAAAGAGCATATGCAAATCCAAAAGAGTAGAAACCCAAAAACAAAAAATAGAAAACCGAAATAAAACTGAAATAATGCTCTGCAAAAAATAAAAAAGGGCATATTCGGGCTTTATATCTCCACATATGAATGAAATGGTTGTATCTTGGGAAAACATAAACCTTTTCGAGTGAAAATAAAAGCGTTCATGACTGAAACAAGTGCTATGGACGCAATGGAATGGTCCTCTCATCCCAGAAATTTATGGAAATTGCAGAAACCATAGATGAGGAAACTAGGATTCATGATCTCGATCTACAACGAGAGTGGGTCTTGAAACAATCTTTGATGCCATGTTAAAAAAAAATGGTATTCCAAAAGAGGAACAACACCTTCAGTAATGACTCACACAACCATATCAAAGATCAACACATTGATTTTTTAATATGGTAAAATCCCTACGGGGAAACATCCATGGCCCCAGCCAACGCAACCACTTGGAGCAGTTTATTAATGCAAAACAAAAATATTACAAAGAGATTTAAAAATAGAGTTTCTGACAATATATCATTGGAAGATGAACCTTCATGCTCTTTAAATAGAGATCATGGACCAATTGTTTGTTAAGACAAAGATGAGTGTAGTCATTAAGATCGGGAATAATATGAACAATTAGATCACTATATGTCAGGAACATATCTATACCATCATATTTCCTAACTACAAATGCATACTAAAGAAACACACTTTTACCTAATGATACATTAGACCAAGTAGATATTCACTAACTCCTAAGTGTCTAAATATTCTAATAGAGAAAAACAAGGACACCAATTGGGTTAAGCCATTGTGCCCCCCATTTCTTCATTTTCTCTTTGATTTTAGAAATGATGGGACGACACTCTTACAAAGGAATATATTAGAGACATCTATGCATTCCTAGATATTTAAAGGACCGCCAGTTTGACACAAAAAAAAACCAAAGGGTATGTTAAGCACTAAATAATGGATCATTACCCCTTAATTGGGGCATATTACATTAGCAATGTTATTTTATTTATGTTGGCTTTAGTCCATTAGTTGTAATTATACCTCCTAGTCTCCTATGTATACCAAGGAGACATTTTCATTTGGAATCATCTTGTAATTGTACATTTATGTGGGCATAAGGACGTTGCCCCCTCGAAGAGGCTTATTATCTGAATTTATCTCTTTTTCAAAGCATTGAGTACTTATTCTAAGGTTTTTCTATGATATAATAATATTTGGTTCTTAACATATGGTATCAGAGCTCAAGGTCTTGGGGTTTCGCTGCTACATCTGAGACACCTTGGTAGTTTTTCTAAAAAAGATTTTATGCAATGTTTCAGAAGGAAGGGCTTGGAGGATATTTAGTAGACGGATCAAGGTACGTTGGGTTAAAATTTCAGCTTCTGAGGCCTTATAATTTCGGAGATACAACCTGTTTAATATAGGGTTCTGGAATCATCCTGAACTGAGTCACTATGGAATTTTTGCTATAAACTTTATTATGTAATGTTTCAGACCCTGAAATATGGAGGATATTCACATAAATTAGTAAGGTATCTATGGTAAAAATTCCAACTTCTGGGTCATCTTACATTTGTATATACACCCTGTGGAAGATAGGGTATCTGGCTAGTCCTATTGACTAGTCTCAATAAGGTGTTCCAGGTAAAACCATCATAACTTATTTCCAGAGTATCCAAATTGAGTGAGAATGGTTGCATTGGATAGTGGATAGTCTGTAGTAATTATGGTACGAGTTTCAGAATTTTATATCAATTATTTTGTATGGTGCACGCTATACAAGTGAGATCTCCTGAAAAGGACAAAAATCAGCAAGTTGTGGGGAAGTTACCATAAATTCCACTTGGCACATCCAATTTTGATTAGACCTATGGAATTGTAGAGAAGAAATATCAAAGAAATACAAAAAACAAAGTTTCATACCCAGAATGGTCGAAACTTTGGAGATACAACAGAAGAAAGATTTTCTAGCACAACCACCTCAAAATCAAGGTTCAAAAGTGATACTTGGCCAACATGCCACCCAAGAAGGAAAATTATACACCAAATAAACCTGCAGAAAATTCTACATGGACTCTTGATGAAGGTGAAGAAGTGCGTAGGGACATAAATGATTTACAAAAGAAGACAATAACAAAAGATGAACTACAAGAGATGATGGAGGGTTTAAAAGGGGAGATCATGGAAGGATTGAAAAATTTCCTAATAGAGAGGACACCTAAAAGTAAAAATGTATCCCATGAAATTCATGATGAGGACACAAGGAAGGTGAATCAAGAATGAAGAAACTCCAACTTTAGGTTGAATACCAACCATGTTCCTAAAATCGATATGAGGAAGTTTGATGGCAAGGACCCAATCACATGGATACTTCAAATGGAACAATTCTTTGATATACATAATGTGTCACATACAGAAAAGGTAAGAATTGCTTCTTTATATTTATAACCCAATCAATTTGTATGGTATCAATGGATTTGTTCTCATAAATCACTCATCACTTGGACAATTTTCATGGAAGAAATGATAGCACACTCTGAGGATACAAGGAGCAATAACTTCTTTAGCCAATTGATAAATCTCAAGCAAAAGGGTTCAATTACAGAGCACATTGAGAGATTCCAAAGATTGAATATAAAGGTAACAGATATTCTATATGAGCACTTGATTGATGTATTCATAGGAACTTTAAAGGATAACACTCAACATGAGTTTCTCCTTTGGGAAACCAAATCATTGGAGAATGCATTTAGGGTGGCAAGACATGTTGAAAGTAAAAATATGGTTGTGGCTATTAGAATGACCAATCCTAACAACTATAGAGAGAATAATGCTCCTTCTTCTAAAACACCTCAACCTACAAGGTTGACACCTCAACAATTGGAGGAAATAAAAGAAAAAGGTTTATGCTTTAAT
>JZKD02S0189944.1:164153-183308 GCA_000966675.3 Picea glauca | reverse complement strand
ATCGTGAGCGACTGTCGCAGTCTGCCCTCACGGCATCGTGGATCCTCTCAAACTAGGTAATCGTTAACCTACAGTTCGAGCCACGACGGGAGTGCTAGTAGGCTGTGGCAGGGCTATTGTCCACACCTCTCCCTCAATTTCTCTGGAACTCGTGTGTGGCCCCTTTACTCCATATGTGAGTCCGGTCGGCAAGCTATCATCAGCCTGCATCATCAACCATCATGTCATATCATGTCAACAACACATCATAAAATCAATAGCATATCATCAAATCGAAACAATATCACCGTAAATGAAACAACTCAAAAATCCCACTCCCTGACTCAATCCGGAGTCCAAGAGAGTTCCATCGATGCCTCTGCATCCTCAAGGTCCGAACCCTGCACACTCAAATGAAGCTGAGTCAGCAGCACCTATCTACAACAAGGTAGTAAAAACATCCTGTCATGCATCATAATAAAAGAAAAAGTTTTATCATCATAAAAATCCAGATCACTTGCGAGCAAGTGTCCTCAAAGAATAAGTTTGGTAAGTGCTCCAGAGCAAGATGTTACAATTGAATTCATTCAAGTATATGCTAAAAGAAAATAATTCATTCTTAACAGTGATAGTTTTTAGAAGGAACTCAGAGCTACAGGAAGAATTCCTTAGGAAGAAATTAACAATTCAACATTCTTAATTCATTCTCATTAAGGGTTTGGTCCTTTGACAGGCGAGAGCTAGGACAATGTAGGCTTTCTTGACAATAAACTGTCGCAGTTTAGGGCATATCTTTGGCCTCTACATTAGCATACAACACTACAATACAAGGAACCCCTCCTTCCTCTGAATCCATAGGTCACAACTCCCTTTCTCTAGCTCCCTGTTGGTAACTGACAGACGACAAATGGGCCAAAATCATTAATCACTTTCGGGAACACTAGGATGGGGGATAGCGCCAGTTTTTAACCTCATAGTGAGGTAGTTGGAGGCTCAGGGCTATCGGAGGTGAAGTGGCTTGGTCCAATTCCCACTGTTGAACAACAATTGTCACCCACTGCAGGAACAGATTTCCCCGATGATTAGGGATGGGATTTACCCTTCTACTCCAAACCACCAGGTCTTTTTGATGGAAGTCTTGGTCTGTCAATGGGGGAGATATCCTTGGGTTTTAGCATTGCTTTTACAGATCTCATTGAACCCTAGTATTTTGAGCGACGGATTGGTGTTTCGGTTGATCTCACTGCCACACAAGGGTTTTTTGCCTCTGACTTCTTGGAGGAAGTGGAACAGATCGCAGATACAACTCCCAACCTTGTTCATGGATTAGCCAACTCTTCTAATCCTATGAAAATATTATTCTAAAACAAGAAGAACACTCCTACTACAAAAAGGGGGGATCATTCAAAAAACACACAACACAACTCAGAAGGAGGGTTCGTTAAAGCTATCAGGTGTTCCAGGGAAAGAACTGGTGCTGGGAGACATGTCTTTGGGGAGGACGTAGCAATGGGAAAGGTTTTGGATCTATCAGAAAGAGCAGTGGTGGGTAGGGTTAGAGGGAAAATACTGGGCATGGCTTATATCAAAATTTTGGTACATAACTACTAGCTACCAGAGATCTCCAAGATGCCCCATATCAGACTACTTACCAAAGGGTGGTTCACTTTTGTTTTCTCTTCCACGACTGATGTATATTGGGTTCTTAAGAAGGCTAGGACCATCACAGCTACCCCAAACTTCCTTAAATGTTGGACACCTACCTTTGATGCGAAGCGTGAGAAGTTCTATGAGGAACCCATTTGGGTTAGACTCTCGGGCCTCCCGATGAAATACTGGAATACACATCGATTTGTGGCAATTGGAAATATTCTGGGAAATTACCTTGAGGTGGATATGTCCTTTGAAGTCACTGGTCTTATGATAGTGGCTCACATATTGGTCCTAATCAATCTATGAAAGGGTTTATATAAGGAACTTCTCATAGAATCGATCGCTAGGGATTTTGTACAAACGTTGGACTATGAGGGAATCCCATTTAGGTGTCATAGATGCCATTTCTATGGGAATGGTGTGGAAAAATGTCCAATATCCTTGAAGGGAAAAGACTGAATGAAAAGAAGGACAAGATCTTCCATATCTCCCTTGTGAAAGAAGTGGAACCACAGTAGGGCGTAGGGGACTTCAAAAGACAGGTTCTGCAAAACACTAGAGATAATCTATCGGCTGGTTAGGGTTCAGACAGAGGGTGCGATCAGGGCTCGGGGAAGGAAGTGCCTTCAACTTCCAATCCTCTCTCCTCACCTTCCCTGGATCATCTCCTCTGACGAGAACACAAATTAACAGGTATGTCAATCTTATCTGCTTCTCATACTAGTTTGGAGTCTTTCGCCCCACTTGTTTTTTCTGAGTCTTCTTCTTTTAGTTTGGGTGGGAAGTCTCTATCCTGTGCTAGTCTAGCCTCCCTACACTTCCCCTTCTCCTCCTCCTCGTCGATCTTCACACCTTTTCTGGTCACACCCTCCTTAAACTTGGGGGTGTTAGAATATACTTCACTGACTGGGATCTTGACCTCCATTAAAATACCTTATACACTAGGTATAAACTCCCCTACCTCTACAACTATCATCCCCTCCCCTACCTCCCTGGAAAATTTTCTTCCTACCAATATCCCTTTTACCCTCGACACTCCCTTGACCTTTATTGCCTCCTATTTTGAAGATAACAGAGTCTGTTACCACCTTAGAAGAAGATCGACTATCAAAGAGGATCCCTTAGAGAGTGTTTCTCCCATGACCTTGGGCAGGGGACTAGGGTCACTACCTCAGACACAATCAATGCGCAAATGTAGGGGTCATAAATTAGATTTTTATCTGGCATAAGATTGGGCCAGAATTGATTTGGCTTCAGGAAAACAATCTTCGATTGAATGGGAAATTAGAGAAAATCCACCCCAGGATGGAGTTACCTCATGAAAATCCTCTCCCTCAATTGTTGGGGGTTGGTGTACCCTGATAAAAAATCATCCTTACGAAGATTGGTTGAACAGTGCTCGCCAGATGTCATTCTACTACAGGAAACTCTATGGGACAACTTAGCAGTGGTTAAGATCTTGGAATCCTTACTCCCAAGTTGGATGGTCACATCGGTATATGCTCAAGGACACTCGAGGGGTTTGTCCACTCTAGTTCAAAAGTGCGTAAATTTTGGGGGAGAATCAGACCATCATCTAATATTGTTCGAATTTGGGTCCTCCTCTAGAAGGCCAACTAGCCCCTTCAAATTATTTGAGGGATGGCTAATAGATCCAACCTTTCTGTAACTAGTAAAGAACTTATGGGTGAAATTACCAGAACACTCCCATACCCCAGCAACTATGCAATTTGTTGAAAACCTAAAAGGCCTCAAACAAGAAACTAAGAAGTGGGCCAAAATAAAACAACAAAAGGATGAACAAAATATGTGGGATATTGAATTGAAACTAATAGAACTACAAGATGGGACTGGTCAGGTTTTTCATAGTCAGGAAACAAAATACCTCCTATATGGATTGGAAAAACACCGCAGGTTCATCCTGGAAGAAAGAGAAGCACAATGGAGGCTAAAGAGTCGGGCCTTGTGGCTAACCTGCAAAGTTGAAAACAAAAAATACTTTGAGGCCTTTGCCAAATGCCACAAGATGGCCATCACCATTTGGAGCCTATGGAATCAGAGGGGGGAGGAAATAACAAAGTACAATGAATCAGCCGACTTGGGAATTAATCATTTTAAGACACTTTGCAAAGCCCAAGAGGAGTCCTCTATTGCAGAAATTATAAAAGTTGCCCAGCTTTTCTCTAGAATTGTTGAAGAGGATGCAACTGGACACTTAACGAGCCTAGTTACTGAAAAAGAGTTGATATAAGTGCTACACACTTTCCAAAAAGGGAAGAGCCCTGGCCTAGATGGGTGGAGAATCGAATTCTACTTGGGATTCTTTGACGTTCTGGAACCTGACCTACTGTGGGTAATCAAAGAATCAAGGGTAAAGGGTCATATACACAATCAAATCAATGCTACTTTCATATAAATGATACCTAAAACAGACAACCCGACCTCCTTTGAATATTTTTGGCCTATCTCCCTTTGCAATTATTTATACAATATTATCTACAACGTTATCAGTAGAAGACTGAAAGTAATCCTCTCAAAACACATCTCGGGGGAACAATTCAGATTTCTTGAGGGCATACAAATTCATGAGGCGATCGGAGTAGCGCAAGAAGGTCTACACAACATCAAACTAAAGAATATAAGAGCAGCAGTGATAAAACTAGATCTATCCAAATCCTTCAATAGGGTGAACCGGTTATACATCAGAATGATTCTGATACATCTGGGATTTGGAATGTATTTTATCAACTAGATAATGGCATGCTTAAACTCAGTCTCCTTTTCCATTTTACTCAATGGTTCATCCACAGACATTTTTCAAGCAGAGAGGGGAATTTTACAAGGTTTCCCACTATCTCCCCTACTCTTTCTACTTGTAGCAGAAAGCATAAGCCATTTTTTAACTGAGGCAAAGGTGGGAGGACATTTCTCTTGTATCAAAATATCAAATGGGTTGTCCATTACCCATGTTCTCTTTGTGGATTACATACTAATCTTCTGTGATGACTTGAAGAGGAATGAAGACATATTAACTAAGGGGCTCACACTCTTCAAATTAGCAACGAGTATGATCATTAACGCTCAGAAGTCAAATATACTCTTCTCTCGGATTGAGGATGAGGACATACAAAATTATTTAGATCTTCTCCCCTTCCAAACACGGACTTTGGAAGAAGGCCTCAAATACCTTGGTTTCCACTTAAAGACAAATGATTATAGGAAGAGTGACTCAACGTGGCTTCTAACAAAGTTGGAAAAATGACTAAAAGTTTGGAGCAATAAATGGTTATCAATGGCTGGAAGATTGGTATTAATAAAGATGGTTTTGGAAGAAATCCCATTATACTGGATGTCTCTCTCATGGATCCCAAGAGGAATACTAGAAAAATCAAGAAGAATGTCCTCATATCTATGGAGGGGGAAATCCAAAAATAGAGTGTTGACCTGGGTATGCTAGGAGAGACTTGCAAAACCCAAGGCCTTGGGTGGTTGGGGATTAAAAAACATTTTTCTCTTCTCAAAAGCCCTGGCAGCCAAATCAGTTTGGCGACTAATATCGACAACAATTCTTTGCACCAAAGCGACTCAACAAAAGTATGTGGCATCACTCTCTATTATAGAATGGATCAGGAGCCCTAGATCTAAAACAATAGGGATATTATTCATGTGGAAGGTAGTTCAATGGGCCTTTGATGTGGTTGGGAACTCACTCACCTGGAAAGTAGGCCCCGGAAACTTACTCAGAATTGGATGAGACCCTTGGGTAGGTTGTTTGAGGGAACACCTTCTCCTAGACGACTTTTGTACAACATTAGAAAGAGGGGGATATTTCCACCTGGCATAAATAGTCGACCCCCTCCATACAACTTTTTGGAAACAAGGATGGAAATTGGGGAGAATTTTGGAACTCAATGAACCTCAAACTATAATTTGGAACTGATATATCATTTCCCTAAGGAAGGAAAACATATTCTTATCAGAAGGATATGATGACCTCATTTGGGATGGGGACCAAGGAGGCACATATACTTCCAAAGTAGGCTATGTTCAACTTAGCATAGCATCGACACAACAAGAAGAGAAATGGTGGTGGAAGAGACCATGGAAGCTAAAAATACCAGCCAAAGGTAAACTCTTGGTATGGTCCATTCTAGAAAACAAAGTTCCCACCTGGGATACCCTACAAAAGAAACAATTCCATGGGCCAAGTTGGTGCTCTCTCTGTCGATTGTAGGAAGAAATGGTAGACCATTTATTTATGTGCTACCCCTTCTCCATATCAGTATGGCTAAAAGCCTTCACCTTAAATCTTGATGTTGGAAGTTGGCAAGGATCCACCTTCAAAGAATCTCTAAAGGATTGGATAAAAATGACAACCCCAAAACACTTAAAATATCTGCCAATACTAGCAACATGGGGAATCTAGATTACTCAGAAAAACACAATTTTCTGGGACATCCCACAGTCTTCACTAAGGGTAGCCACAATTTCCTTAATCATTTTAGATCATATAAATTTAGGACAATCCACGGGACATGGCACGAGTCAAGCTCCCTAGGAGAAACAGAACAATAAAGAGAGACCTTGGGATTTTTTTGATGGCATGGCCTCGGGTGACCAACTTTACTATGGGGGGAAGGTTTCTTATATCTAACAGAATGAAATTTTTTCCACCTCAGATCCGGGATGGGGCCCGTTACAAATAACTATGCTGAGATACAAGCCTTAAAACTACTACTCCTTTTTGTAGTAGAAAAGGGTGTATCCACACGTCAAGTCTTCGGGGACTCTTTGATCATCATCAAGTGGGAAAATCAAGAACAAATTTATCACATAACTAGAATCCGACCTTACCTGACAGAAGTACTGATGACTATTGCTACTTTTGATGCCTTCTCTCTCTCTCACATTTACAAGGAAAGGAACTCCATGGTTGATCGGCTATCCAAAGAAGCATCACAACTAGATTTTGGGAGATGGCATATCACAGAACACACAGAAGATGGAAATTTTGATTATCATAAGCATTTCCAAGAAGAACAACCATGAATATTCACAACTAATAGATACTTTTGGACACTTTAACCAAAAACACAATGTGTATAACTGAAACTATTATTTTTTGAAACTTTCACTGTTTTTGTATATCTGGACAGATTAGGGTTGGCTGCCCACTCACAGTTAGGTTTTATTTGTAATGAAGAAACATAGAAATGTAAGAGACAATATACATACAATATATATATTGGCTATCCTTATAGAAAGTATATATCTACGGATGTAATTTTATATCTTTTTTAATAAAATTATGGCTTTTTTCCTTGGAAAAAAAAATCATTCTCATCAACAATAGTTTGTCTTAGAAGGAGCTCAGAATTATAGGAATAATTACTCCAGGTAGAAATCAACAATTAAATATCTTCAGACCCTCTATTCTGTAACTAGTTCCTTGCCTGGAGTTGTTTGTTTGCTTCATAGGTCTTGATAATGATATTGTATATTTTTTTTAAATACCTACAACACAGTCGCTATTGTGACATTTTGGAGTGTCACTCCCATAGCAAGCACGTCAGAGCTAATACCTCTTCACGTCTCTCTTGCCACTTGCCAAATGTCTCTCTTGCCACCTCCAAGAGTGTCACTCCCATAGCAACCACGTCGGAGCTGGTACCTCTTACCTTCACTCTTTCCACCTCCAAGATGTCGCTCTTGCCACCTCCAAGATGTCGCTCTTGCCACCTCCAAGATATCACTCTTGCCACATCCAAGAGTGTCGCTCCCATAGAAACCACGTCGGATATGATACCTCTTCCCTTTGGTCTTTCCACCTCAATGAGGTCAGTCTTTCCACCTCCAAAATTTCTCTCTTTCCACCTTCAATACGTCTCTCTTGCCACCTCCAAACTGTCTCTCTTTCCACCTCCAGGACGTCTCTCTTGCCACCTTCAAGACGTCTCTCTTGCCACCTTTAAAACATCCCTCTTGCCACCTTCAAGACATCTCTCTTTCCACCTTTAGGACGTCTCTCTTGCCACATCCAATATGTCAGTCTTTCCATGCCATATATGTCATTCTTATGACATCTATATGGGGGTTGAACAATCAAATTTGGGATGACACGTGTCCACATTAAACATTGCAATCAAGACGAAATCTATGTCATCGAAAAAGAGGCGTCCTGTGAAACAACATTTGATGGGGTCTGATGTTTGTCATTCTCCCGACAATATAATATGGAAATTGCATCAAACGCACCATCGTAATTTGACCCAAATGCACTAGTGTGAGATGTAAGCGATCACTCGACTCTATTTCATTAAGACTCCGCCTAAGCATTCCTTGGATGCACTTGTGCATACCAAGAATTATTTGTCCATGTCAGGGACCTTTAGTATCAATGTTGTCATCAAAATATCCTTGAGCCTTTGAAATCCTTCCGTGCATTTCCTGGTTCATACAAACTTATTATTTTTCTTTTGCAATTCCGTGATCGGATTTTCTATCTTTGAAAAACCTTTGATGAACCGTCAATAATATCCTGCTAAACCCATGAAGCTACGTACTTATGGTACATTTGTCAGCGTAGGACATTTCATAATAGCCTCTACCTTCGCTAGATCCATAGTGATGCCTTCGTTGGAGATAACATGCCCCAAATAATGAATCCTCGAATGATAAAAAGAGCATTTCAATAGCTTCTCGTATAATTTGTTCTCTCATAAATACTTTAGTACCAAGTGAAAGTGTTCATCATATTCTTCCTTCATCCAATAATATATCAATATGTCGTCAATGAATACTTGAAAAATCTTGTCCAAGTATTCACAGAACACCCCATTCATCAAGCTCATGAATACCCCTAGGGCATTTGTTAGTCCAAACGGTAAAATGAAAAACTCTTAATGCCCAAACCTCATTTTGAATGCGGTCTTAGGAATGTATTCCTCTTTTATCTGTAACTAGTGATATCCTGATATCAAGTCGATCTTTGAAAGAACAGTTGTGCCCTTCATTTGGTCAAACAAATCATCTATTCTTGGCAATGGATATTGGTTCTTGATCATTTCCTTGTTCAATTGATGATAGTCAATACAGAGTCTCCACGACCCATCCTTATTTTTTATGAAAATAATAGGCGCACCCCAAGGTCACACACTTGGGCATATAATTCCTAGAACAATATTACGAACTTAACGAGAACTGTGACCTCAAAACGAGAACTCTAGCCCAAAAAACTCATATTTTTGCATAAAAAGCATGAAAATCAACCCCAAATAAAATAGCGGTGCTATCGGTAGCACCAATTTTTCAAACGGGGTCAAAATTACAACATTTTTCAAGCATGACCTCAAAACTCATACAATAGCTTAGAAAAAACTTAAAATTAACACCTAAATAAAAAAGTGACGATAACTAAAGAATTTTTTTTTTCTAAATGTTAAAATTATGGCTCATTTCAACCTAATTGAAATTGTGGTTTTGACATTAGATCCCTATGCAAAAAAAAAAAACCAAAATTGGATACAAAATGGTCACTTAAAAATTTATTTACAAACATTTTTTTTCTTATTAAATTTACATTGAAAAATAAATAAATAAAAAAGACAAAATATTTCAATTTTTTTTTTTTAAATGAAGCAAAAAACACATTCAAAAAAATGTATTAAAAACCCAAATTATATATTAAAAAATAAAACATTAAAAAAATGGTCGAAAAAAAAGCTGAAAAATTAATGAAAAAAAATTAAAATTTCCAAAAAAAACAATAATCTAAAAAATTATATACATACTTTTATAAAATAATAACCAAAATAACCCTTGAAACGTAAAAAAGAGAGAGAGAGAGAGAGAGAGAAAATTATAAAAACAATAAAAAAACTAAAAAACGAAACCAAATTTAAAAATTTAAAGAAAAACAAATTTGAATCATAAAATTTTATAAATAAAATTAAAAATAAAATAAAAATGTACAAATATTATATATATATATATATATATAGAGAGAGAGAGAGAGAGAGAGAGAGAGAGAGAGAGAGAGAGAGAGAGATTAAATGTAGTTTATATAGAATTATATAGTCCCTAGCAAAATGATAGTCCAAATATATGCTTCGTTGTCTCTAGTTTACCACACACTAGAAAAGGTTCATTTGTCAACTCATGCTTAGCTAAATGGGTCTCGGATGGTAGCCAATGATAAATAACTAGTCGTGGAATGACCTAAAGCTTGTATGACAAGTGACTAGGCCAAACAATATATAGTTTATATATAATATTAACTATATATAATATGTAATTTATATTATATATAATTTACACATACAATGAGGAGGGCAAGGGTGTAATATACCAGACATAAAAAGTACGCAGAACATAAATAAAATGCTATAAATGGCAGAATAACAACAATATAACCAGAACAATCACCACAATAGCACTGAAATGATATAAGAATAACAACAAAAATAACACTTTGATTCTAAAAGCAATGTTTACAAGCCTCTTCGAGGGGGCAACCCCTAGTTGAGTAGAGCTCTATTACAATAATATCCAAGCTAGGGTTCTCATAACCTCGACTCCTATTTATACTAAAAATGTTTATCAAAAGAAGCATATAGAGGAAGATCCTTCTAGAAGAAGAAGATTCTATTAGGTCTTCTTACATTTGAGTTATTCTATTTTATTGCAAAGCCTTGTTAATATTGACCTTTATTACATCCGAATATACTTTTCTACCTATGTGCGGGTTAGGACCCTAACATGTCCCCCCCCCTTAAAAGAAGCCTTGTCCTCAAGGCTTGAGATGTGGAAATTGCTATAGAATGGTAGATGGTTCCCAAGTGGCATCTACTTGAGTTGTATCTTTCCACTGGACTAACACTTCCTTGATGGTTCTCTGACGCAAGCGATGCTTACGTTGGTCAAAAACTACTTGTGGTTGTAGCCAAATGGATCCTTCTTCGGCTAACTCGGGAAGGTTGGTTTGAATTTGACACTTAGTTCCAATCACATTCTTTAAGCATGAAACATGAAAAACAGGATGTAGCTTTGAATGACTAGGAAAAGCTAACTGATAGGCCACCTGTCCCATGCACTTGAAAAAGGTATAAGGACCATAAAATATGGGCGCTAGCTTCTAACAATGCTCAACCTTGAGGGAAATTTTCTTGTAAGGTTGTAGTCTAAGAAACACCTAATCCCCTTCTACAAATTGACGTTCAGAGTGACCTTGATCTGCTTGTTGTTTCATGTGATTCTGTGCCATGAATAAATTCTCTTTGAGGGTACGGAGAATAACCTCTTGAACTGTAAGTGTTTGTTCAACCACCTGGACCTTTGAGACACCAGGTAGGTATGAGAGAATTGAAGGTGGCTTCTGTCCATATACCGCTTCAAAAGGAGTCATGCGTGTAGTTGTATGGTATGAAGTTTTTTACCACCATTCAGCTAGGGGTAACCATTAAGCCCAATGATTTTTCTTTTCCGAGGAAAAACACATCAAATATTTTTCCAAACACTTGTTGACAACTTCCATTTGACCATCAGTCTGGGGATGATAAGTTGTGTTGAGATGCAATTGGGTGCCTTGTAGGTTGAACAATTCTTTCCAAAAATTGCTAGTGAAAGTTGGGTCACAATCAGAAAGAATAGAGTGTGGCATCCCATGAAGCTTGAAGACCTGATACATGAAAATTTGAGCCACCATGGATGTTGTAAACAGGTGTTGAAGAGAGCATAAATGGGCATAATTGGAAAGGCGATAAACAAGCACCGTGATGATTGATTTATTTCCCAATTTGGATAAGGTGGTATTAAAATCCATAGAGATATCCCTCCATATAGAAGGTGGAATCAGAAGCGGTTCTAGTGTGCCCATAGATTTGGTTGTTTCTCCCTTGTTTCATTAACACACATCACATTCAGTGAAAAAATTATGAATATCCTGTTTCATACCATCCCAGAAAAAAGAACGATTGAACCTGTCATAGGTTTTGATGAACCTGAGTGCCCCGTTGTGGGTGTAGCATGAAGCTTATAAAGTACCATGGATTTAAGATTTGATTTTTTACTTAAATACAAATGACCTTTGTATTGAAGCTCATCATTGAGCCAAGATTACCCTGTGGAAGTTGGAGCATTGGAATACAATTGTTGGATCAGATGCGAACTTTTGGGATCTTGTAACCATTCCTGGCAAACGGCTTGGAGCCAATCTGGTACAATGAAGGAAAAAGAAAAAAGGGATCCTTCATCTTCATATTTTTCGGGAAAGTGCATCCGCAACCGCATTGTATTTGTCTTTCTTGTAAATGATCTCATAATCATATCCAAATACCTTAGTTACCCATTTGTGTTTCTCCCAGGAGGAAATGCGTTATTACAAAAAATAATTGAGGCTTTGATGGTCTGTTTTAATTTGGAAGCGTTGCCCCAATAGATAAGGGCGCCATAGATGAACGACATTCAGAATAGCCAACATTTATTTTTCATATATTTATTTTCCCAAAATTCTTTCAGATAGTTGCTTGCTGGTAAAGGCCAAAGGTCGACCCTATTGCATAAGGACAACACCAATTCCTTTCCCTGAAGCATCACATTCCAAGATAAAGGTCTTTGTGAAATCAGGAAGGGTTGGGACTGGAGTGGTGCACATGGCCATCTTCAAAGTTTAAAAATCTTGAGCAGCGAC
Source organism: Picea glauca (assembly GCA_000966675.3). Classification (NCBI taxonomy): domain Eukaryota; kingdom Viridiplantae; phylum Streptophyta; class Pinopsida; order Pinales; family Pinaceae; genus Picea; species Picea glauca. The sequence goes on along the minus strand of JZKD02S0189944.1, from coordinate 170,989 downwards.
TGGGGTCCAAGTGAAAGAGTTATTTTTTAGGAGAGTAGTGAGAGGTGTTGCAATATTTCCATAATTCTTAACAAACTTGCGGTAATAACCTATTAAGCCTAGAAATCCACGCAAGCTTTTGAGAGTCTTTGGGTGAGGCCAGTATTGCATAAATTCAATCTTTTCAGGATCCACCCTGACATCATCCTTGCGAACCAGATGACCCAATTACTCTACTTATGAGGTGCCAAAATCACATTTAGACTATTTCAGGAAAAGTTGGTGCTGAGAGAGTAGATGGAGAACTCGATCCACATGAGAAAGACGGTTTGTCCAGGTTTTGCTATAGATGAGGATATCATCAAATAAAACTAAGATAAAAGGATGTAGAAAAGGACAAAAGACATGATTCATGAGGCTTTGGAAGGTGGAGGGGGCATTACACAAGCCAAAGGGCATGACAAAAAACTCATAGTGGCCCTCATGAGTTCTAAAGGAAGTCTTGGAAATGTCTACCTCTCTCATACATATCTGGTGGTAGCCCGAACGAAGATCAAGTTTAGTAAAGAATTGGGAGCCACTCAATTTATCCAGGAGGTCATCAATGACAAGAATGGGAAATTTGTCTTTAATGGTAAGTTTGTTGAGGGCACGAAAGTCAGGACACATTCACCAATAACCTTATTTCTTTAGGACCATGACCACGGGAGAAGAGTAGGGTCTTGTACTAGGGAGGATAATGCCTGCATTAAGGAGTTCCTAGACAATTTTCTCAATTTCATTTCTTTGGGAAAAGGGGTGATGATACAAATGGATATTGGGAGGAAGGCTTCCGGGTAGAAGGGGAATGGAATGATCATGAACACCATGGGAAGGAGGGAGTCCCGAGGGAGTGGAAAAGACCACTTGATGTTTAGAAAGAATGGCTTGGAGGTCTTGTGGTACCGAGGGTGTCTCTATTGCTTGTATGGCATGGAGTTGGGCAATAACACCAGAATGACCTTTTTTGAGCAGATTTTCCATGCGATGGGAACTAATGATCTTAGGTGAACCAACGATGATGCCTTGGAACTTATATTGGTGGCCTTCCTAGTCAAATTGCATGGTTAATTCCTTTAAATCCATGAGAATGGGACCCAAAGTCCTTAGCCAGTCTGCACCCAACACAATGTCACAACCACCCATGTCGATAGCAAACATATGAGATTTCAGGTGGTAGTCACCAATTTGGAGATGCACATTTTCAAAACGCCCTCCACATTTCATGGAGCCACCATTGGCAATCATGATTTGGAAATTATTGATGACATGTATGTAGCAATGATTTTCTTGGGAAATGTGACGATGAATAAAATTATGGGTGCTTTCACTATCAACTAGAATGATGATTTTCCAATGGTTTATGTAACAGATTAGATTGAGGGTTTGGGGAGCAGAGAAGCCAGTGAGACCATTGAGGGAAATGACCGTTTCTACTTCAGGAGGGTCTAAGGGAGGGGTTGTGTCAGTGGTTTCAGGTGACTCAAACACAAGGGGAGTTTCAACATCCTCTTCCGAAATATCCTCAGAGATGGCCATAAAAATATTTTGTTCCTTACACTTGTGGCCCAAGAAATATTTTTCATCACAATTATAACAAAGGCCTTTGAGTTGGCGTTCAACCATTTCAGCCTTGGTAAATTTTTGGATCTTTAGTGGAGTGGAGGGAGTAGTGGGATTTACTGGTTTAGGGCGAGGGATAAAGGCGGGTTTCCAGTTTTGAGAAGATACAACCCGTTGTGCTTCTTTAGCTCTTTTAGTATCCTCCACCATACTCTGAGGTCAAGCCATGAGGACATGGGATTGAATCTCATCCTTGAGGCCACTGATAAAACACTCTCAGAAAAAGGCATCAGACATGCCCTTTGTCCGAAAAGCTAGGTGCTCAAAGAAAACTATAAAGTCTTCCATTGTTCCTGATTATTTCAACTTTTTCAAACAACCCAAATGGTTGGTGTCAATTTCAAAGTGTTCATAAAGCTCTGCCACAAAGTATTTCCATGCAATATACCCTTGATGGGAAGTTTTTCTCCATTGCCACCATTGCCAACGTTCTTGATCTAGATGGACAACACCATACCAGATTTTGGCCAAGTCATTTGTAATGTCATATAAAGACAAATAATGTTCCATTTGGGTTACCCAACCAGTGGGGTCTGATCCATCAAATTTGGTCACATCCACCCGCGGAAGGCGTAGGTCACGTTGAAAGTGATGGTGTTGAAAGTTATGGGAATGAGAGGAATTTTCACCTTCAGTATGTGGGGGTGAGTCAGAGGAAGGGTTATCTGTAGGGATATGAATCTTGGTGCAGAGTGACGAAAAGAAATATTCAATTTCGGTGGTTAGGTCTTGTTTTATTTCCTCCATTGAGGACTTCTTGGTTGTATTGATGGCAGAAACATTAGCACTCAGTTGTTTCACTTCATGTTGGGTCTCGGTGAGACTAGATTCAAGAAATTGAAGAGAGCTTCCAAGTCTTGGCTACGGGTATGGGCCATGAGGACGAGGGAACCGAAAAGGGGCGGGTAGGGTAAAACATTTGTCCAAAAAATGATAGGTATGGATGTGATAGGGGGAAGGAGATAAATCTAATGGAATAGGTATCAAATCCAATGGATAAGGGAGAAGGGACTTTTTTTTATTTACACCTGCGAAGTTATACTCCGGTTTGAAGAATACTACAGTGATGAAATGCCCAACTGATTAACCAAGAAGAAAAGTGTAGTTGGCAACCCGAACATAGTTGTTCGACAACAGATCTTGTCTATTTTAATTTTTTTATGTTTTGGTCCCCAAGGGTTAGGTATTCAAGGGTTCTAAAGACAAGCATTTTCCCTGTGCTATAGCTCTCTGATATACGTGTAGGGTCCAACAGTAGTACTCGGCCCAATATCTCAGGAAACTGACTAAGGAGGATAGATCATACCCTTATCTATACTACCCGACTACCTAGGTACTAGAGAGTATGTTACTGAATGTTGTTATCAGTGGCACTATAGCAGTCAAGTGGTCAATCGATTTATCTAAAGAGGGCTTCAAGAAATCTAGGTCGATCCATACACAGGTGTTGTCTGATGCACTACCACTCTAAGGTGTACCAAAAAGGGTTACAAGGGTGGCCAATAGATGTGCTCTTAAGAACCACTTTTATTTCCTACGTGTATGAATCCCTCAATCATGGGTTTGTGCACGTAATGACAGATCTTTGTGGCTTAAAGATGTTGGAATACATCTCTACCCTGGAAAAAAAATTACCCACAATTTCTGACAAGGAAAGTGCTATGATACCACTTGTAATATACCAGATATAAAAAGTATGCAGAACAGAAACAAAATGCTAGAAATGGCAGAATATCAACAATATAACCAGAACAATCACCACAATATCACTAAAATGGTATAAGAATAAAAACAGAAATAACACTTTCATTCCGAAAGCAATGTTCATGGGCCTCTTCGAGGGGGCAACCTCCAGTTGAGCAGATTTCTGTTACAATAGTATCCAAGCTAGGTTTCTCATACCCTCAACTCCTATTTATACTAAATATGTCTATCAAAAGAAGCATATAGAGGAATATCCTTCTAGAAGCGAAAGCTTCTATTAGGTCTTCTTACATTCAACTTATTCTATTTTATTGCAAGGCCTTATTAATATTGACCTTTATTACATCCGAATATATTGTTCTACCTATGTGCGGGTTAAGACCCTAACAAAGGGGGTCGATGTTGAGCATCACTCCCCTTTCCCTCTCCCATCATATATGTAGTTTATATATAATATAAACTATATATTATATATAGTTTATATTTTTTATAAACTGTATATATTATATATATATTATATTATATATAGTTTATGATGATGACGATGATGGTTAATGTCCACTAAGACCGAATTGGTCTATCGGACCTTAAAAGGGTAAGTGATTACTTGTGATTATTTAGAATTTTGTTTCTTTGATCGAAAAGAATTAAGAGAAGCTTTCCAAGATCACCTTACTTTTGTTGAGTTAATATGTTAGGAAGGTTGGTAGTGTGATAAATATTTTGAAAATGAGATCTAATATGGGTATAGGCCAGACAATCTAAGAGAAAGTGCTTTTCATATTCAACCTTCTTAGTGTCACAAAGGTGACAGACTCTTTCATCCCATGGCATTTTAGGAATTGACCAACACCCAGTTTCACTATGGAGCTCATGAGAATTTGTTCTTATCTTAGAAATGCTTATTTTTTTCTTTACACTTGCCAAAACAAATAGATAATTTTGATCTTCTAGATTAGGGTTGATTACATATTTATAATACCTTATTTTTCTTTTTTCCTTTAAATCTTTATCACACCACATTTTCTCTTTAAATTTTGATTTCACATTTTTTTTAATAGTATCTTTTTTCTGCAAAATGGTTTCTTCCATGATTCCCCAATAGTTTAGCCAATACCGGGCGTCTTTATGCCATCCTCACTTGAGTCGATGGTGGTTATGACTTGATTTTCAAGCAATTTTAGGTAGCCTCTTGTCTTCCATGTTGTTTAAATTGTTCTTATACATTAGGTATTTATTCATAGCCATGCTCTCAATGGGGGAGAGGCTTGTTTCTAAGAGGAGGATGGGATAGGGCGTATTTCCTTTAATTTTTAGATTACAGGTTATAAAATTCTTTTTTAGTTTCTCTCTCTTTCTCCAAGATTCATGAGAGATAATACAGCCCCATACTTCACATCCATAAAGAATAATAGGTGTAGCAAGAGTCTCAAAGAGGTTTTTCTCTTATTCCAACTTCAAAGATTAGCTTATTTACAATTGTTTTCAAGCCCATAATAAGCTTTCCATCCCCCAATAATCTTTTTCTCAATGCTATAATTCCAATTGAGCTTATGGTGAATATCAATTCCAAGATATTTATATGAATTCACTTCCTCCAATTTGTTGTTGTCATATACAAAGGTATCATACGAGATCTTATTGGATTTAATAATCATGACCTTAGTCTTATCAGTATTAACAGTCATACCCATATTTGAGCAAAAATCCTTGAGGATCTTAGTTGTTTTTTAAGATCATGGGGAATCCTTGCCATAAGAACGATATCATCGACATAAAGAAGAAGATTGATGACTATACTACTGAGATTAGGGTGGACACAACCTTCTTTTTCCAAGCATTCTTCTAACTTGTCAATGTAGATGCCAAAAAGGGTAGGGAGAAGGGACAACCTTGTTTAACTTCGATATTGCAGTTAATCTCTTTTGACCAACCCTCATTGTTTTTAAACTTATCAATAACGTTCTTATACATACTTATTGTAGCAGCCCTCAACTCAAGAGGCACTTTTATCTCTTCCAACCTATTCCAAAGTTTTTTCCTAGGAACCATGTCAAAAGCTTTTCTAAAGTCAACAAAACAACAAAAAAGGTTGGTTTTAGTATTGAGGAACTCATCTGCAATGATCCTAAAGTTAACAAGACGGTCCACAGTTGAATGATATCTCCTAAACCCGGCCTAGCCTTTATCTCTTTTACCGTGACTTTCTAGCTAAAGGATAATCTTCCTTTCCAAAATAATTCCATAAATCTTGGCTAAAATCGGGCTAATCATAATGGTCCTATAATTAGAGGGAATGCTTCTATCCCCATTTTTAAAAATAGGAACAATGAGGCTTTGTGTCCATGGTTTAGGGAAGCCCTTCTTGAATGTTAAATTTAAGAGCTTGTGTATGTGAGTGATAAGGATTGGCCCTCCAATTTTAAAAATTCCATCTTGGTATCCTTCAATGTCCTTAGCTTTCCCATTTGTGAGCTGCTTAACCACAAACTCTATTTCATTTAAAGATAAAACTTCTTCCTTTGTAGGGACAATAGAAATGGTTTCCATGGAATTAGGTAACTCATAAATACTTTTAAGGTAGGAATTCCAGTCCTTTAAGGGAATCCTATTATTTTCTTTAGTATTGTGTTTTATAATTTGGCTCTAGAACTTCTTAGGATCCAACTAGTATAGTTGTGAAATTTTATCTTGCATTTTATTGATATAGTATCTTTTTTTCCTTTTAATTAGGCCTTTGTACGTATTGATCTTATCGTGTTTTAAGGGCTCATTAGAAGCATCCCTGATGGCTTCCCTAGCAATTTTACATTCTTTATCATACCAAGCATTGATCTTTCTATTATTCTTTTTATAGGACATATGGAAAGAGAACTTGTTAATAGAAGTGGAAAGGGTAGTTGTAAAATTATGATAGAGTTCTCCAATGTTGTCCCTATAAGTTAGGAGGTTTAATTTACTATTTAAATCCTTTAAGAAAATGTCAACTTTACTTTTGTCAAAGTGCAAATTCCTGTGATTATCATAATTCTCTTCAATGGTGCTCCTATGCATGGAAAATTTTAGAGTTAGGGTTAAAGGTTTATGATCAGAGTCAGGCTCATGGTCATGTAAAAGGTCAAAAGTTTTTATTTGGTTGGAAACATGGATATCATATATCACATAATCTACAACACTACTACCTAGCCCATGAATATAGGTCATTTGGTTGGAGTTTGGCCACTTCATTACTCCATTGAAAATAATTAGGTCTTGAGAGTTATAGAGCTTGACCAACTTAGTACCAAACAAGTTCTCAATTAGGTCTTCAGAGCTTATTTTTTAGATATTAGATAAAACAAGGTCCTCATCTATCCATAAAGGATTATGGCTAGACTCATCACTTAAACGAGTAGCTTGTTTAGTTGCAATCCTAGCATTAAAGTCTCCTAGCAGGAGGATATTACCTTCATTTTTCAAATTATAAATATCTTGTTCTAAATTATTATAGG
>JZKD02S0189944.1:122926-162563 GCA_000966675.3 Picea glauca | reverse complement strand
TGTTTTCCACTATAATTTAAAAGTATGGAACTATAAATTAATTCACACAATTATATGAAAAATCTTAATTTCAAAAAAGTAAATGGTAAAAAATATTTTGAAGATTGAAAGAAGTATGGAAAAATGACTAAAAACACCGTTGAAAAAAATATATATTAAAAAATTTGGAAACAAGGATGATTTTTGGGGCTAAATTTTGCTCATGGGCTAATTTTCCATGGTTTTTCGAAAAATGAGATTCGCTATTTTAAAAAATATTCGCCCAAATTCTATAGGATAAAATTATTTTACCTTAAAAATCTCCAAAGTTTTATAAAAACTATATAAAATACTTAAAAATTTGATTATTTTTACAAAAATATCGCCAAACATTTATAGTTGACATATGAAGGATTAGTAAGATTTGCCAAGGTTTCTACATTTTAAAATAAATTTCCATCCTTAAAATCATCCATAAAAATAAGCATTAAAAAAAACTATTGTGGAAAATATTATGGATCAAAAAATTTAAAATATCAAAATACCACCTAAAATGGAAGGGGGTTGCTAACGATAGCACCGGTTTTAAAAACGAGGTAAAAAATGTGACCCTTGAAAAAATGAGAACTCAGAAAAGTTCTCGTTAAGTTGGTAATATTGTTCTAGGTCCAACAACTCTTTTGGTTTCATTTTCAACTCCTGTAACTTGGGGGTCGACATCTGATAAGGCATTCTTGCTATCAGTTTAGTTCCATATTTTAAGTTGATGGTAAATTCTAGGTCTCTTTCAGGTGGCAATCCTAATAACTCTTCTGGGAAGACATCCAAAAACTCTCGTACTACCGGAAGGTTTTCTATTCCTTCTGCCACACCCTTATCGTTTAGTGCTAAGATTGCATATAGCTTGCATCCTTTGTAAATGCTCTTTCATAGTTGTAGGGAAGAAATGAACCTTAAGGAAACTCCCTGGTTTCTTCCTATAATCATTTGTTTCTGTCCCACATCATCATTCAAACTCAACCATTTTGTCTTACAATTGAGTATTGCATCATGCAATTCCAACCAATCCATATCAATCACGATGTTGTAAGATCCTAAGATCATGACGTACAGGTTGGCCTTCATCATGAAATATCACATTTTGAGTATATAGTCCAGAAACTTTCCTCGAACCTTCTTCTTGGCACCTAAATCCAATTCCACCTAGCTAGATTCGTCCTGTTTGACTGCCTTTACCTTAACTCTTTTTTAGTGTTGCACCAGAAATAAAGCTCTCTATAACACCAGGATCTATGAAAATACTAAAGGTCTGGTCAACGATGGTACATGACGTCTCGATCATAGTGTTACGAGGAAAATATCTCTATGGCTCGAGTAAACCACAACAAACGGAAATGACTGCAGAAAGAAACTCTATCCCAGAAACATGCTATATAAACCAATATGCAAGTGAGATAAGAAAGAGCCCTACCTCATCCAGATGTTCGAAGAAGTCCATCGTTGAGCACTTTGACTCAAAGCTATATACCTGCAACAAGTTCTCAACAAACAAACAAAGAAATCATATGGTGATAATATAAAAGGTTATCACATTAGATAGCATAATCCATTAATAAACATAACAAATATGCTCATGGATAATAACTCACATATTTGCAAGATCAATTGGAAAGGAAAGGAGTATTTGTATTAATAAATGATTAGCAGAAACAAAAATATTACAAACTTTTGTGTCAACACGGTTAAGAACTGAGAAACTAAGTTCCTTCTAGTTGGGCCTCCACCACTTCAATCCTCCACCAAAGGCAAGCTCATAAGAGAAAAACAATGAGGTTCTCAATAAATAAGGGAAGAGCTTGGGGGTTGGACAATGTGTTCAGACTTAAAGGACAAAGGGATGCAGACTCAATATGAAGTAAATTATTTCTCCAGAGTAACTTTGCTCCAAAGTTGAATGCTTTCTCCCTTTTTCCATAGCTCAGAATTGGCCCATTTATAGCCTTCAAAATGGAACTGAAGGGACGAGTCAGAACTTTTCCATTATATGGAAGTCCAAGGATCATAGATCTCCTATCATGACATGGAAAGTCGACATTAATTTTCATTTTCTGGCACAAATCCCGTTGTCCGCGGGTTGTAGTGGAGCAACCTACGTATATGCATGTTGTATAGTGTGAAAGATGCGTACATGTGGAAAAATATTAATTTTTTTCTCTGGATTTTATCAATAGGGAAGATAAGTCTGCATAGGGAAATGGAATAAGGCCCTATGTGCAAGATTGCATAGGGTGAGGAAAATATTGCTATAACAGATGCCCCCTAATGTGTGAGGTCAGAGGAGTATCTATGATGGCTGAAATACATTATAAACAACCCATAAGTGGAGTGGTAGGGGACCAGCTGGACGAACTCGTTTCTCATTACATTCTACACTGACTTTTCATCCATGGCTGCCAATAAAATTACACTGCATATTCATGTGAAAAATATACCAAACAAGTGTTTGTGTCGATGAATAGGAAAATACAATTGTAGTTACATGCCAATATCTATCATAGTCATGAACAAGGTCTAGTAGAACCAGTCTCAAAACCAATATGAAGATATATGTGTACCATGTAGTACAATTTGATCTCCCATGATCACTGAAGTCATATAGGTATTGATCCAATGAAAAAGAAGCAACAACTCAGGAAAGCTGCGACCACATAGTGATGTCTTCAAGTCTTCTACGCAATCCGCCAAGGGTGCAAGTCTACATCATGTGAATAAAGGAGTTAAGGTCGAACACAATAAGACATTGTTTGATTACCGATCATTGAGGTATATCGTTAACAAACTCAAGACAACCTACCAATAATGAAAGGAGGTATCAAGGCACCAAGTACATTCTTACAAGTGTGAATATAGGATTCGGAGTCGAACACCTGAAGAATCCATCGATCATGAGACATTGATGTATTCCCAACTGTCGATGGTGAGAGAGCCTGCCACTGATGAATTCAAGCTTCAAGGTACTCATAAGACTCTAGGTATCATTTCCATAATAAATGAGATTAATTTGATGGAAAGAGACCCACTGAAAGGAGAGCATTAAGGAATCTCGCATTAGTCAGCACGAGGTGCAAAGTAGGAGCGTCACAATTTGGTGGAAATTGGACAAAAAACATCTTCACGAAACAACGACCTCGTGCATCTTTTACGTGTACCAAGTGAAAGTGGTACATGAAAAAGACCCTCTGAATAACAACCAATGATGAAAACTGCTGACAAAGGTGAGTAAACCACCAATAAGGCTAATGGCATCTAAGACATTGCACGAATCCCAATGTGTGAATAGATGTCTTGTTGGAAAACACAAGGGAAACCAACCAGTCAACGACCAATGATGAAATGTTGACTGTTGGGTTCAAAGTTACCTACCAATGATGAAAGTAGGCCCAGGGTGCATGATAGGACTACAATATCATGTGATTCTGAGACAAATTGAGGGTATGGCCGACATGCAAAGTCAAGAGTTTTGAGGAGTGTCTGACACAGGTTTATAGACATACTTTGAACAAGAGCATGAGACATATGGAGGACTCCGACAACACAGACCCGATGATGAAACCATGAGATGTAAGAGGCATCAAAGAAATCATCCATAGGGATTGGAAGAGTAACCAGTCAGTAGAGAAGACTCTATAACGAGCTCAGCTTCCTAAGGCCATGCTAATCCCAAAATTATGATGATGAATGGACTCGATAACTTTTTTCTTTGTTCAAAGGTGACACGACTACTACCAACATAAGATAATACTCCCTTCCCGCCCGTTTTTTGTTTTTGTTTTTTAATAGACAAATGAATGGTATGATATAGAGGAGGAAATGAGTGTCACAAGTAAGAAAAACTAGTTGCAGTAGTGGAACATACCTATTATTAATGCAAGGAGATGCATGTGGGAGATGGACACTTGGGGGAATGTTCCCTCCTAGGTATAAGGTGTCAAATTGTGAAGGATATAAAAAAGGCCTTGCTTGGTTGAGGATGCAAAAATACTAAGGAAAACGATTTATAATGCAAATCGAGAACCGACTATAGGCTCAATACTGCAAGCAAGGGAATGAGATGCAATCAGAACTTAACGCCAAAAAATGTCATTTTTTATGAATTTTAGTTTACTTGGTGTGAAAAAAGGGATATACTTGTGCCAAATAGATGTCTTTTCAAATCCAATTTACGAGTGTGAAAGAGACAAGTTCACTCGACAATCTTTTCTCTTTTTGAAAACGAGTCAGAAAATAGATTAACTAAGACTCATGACCTTTCAAGTCCAATTTAACAAGTGTGAAAGGGACAAATCACTCAACAATATTTTCTCTTTTTATAGACAAGTTGGAAAAGAGCTTAAATTAAACTCATTGGGAGTCCTCGGGGTATAAGGCCACATGTTTATGAATGAGAAATGAGGATCAACATAAAGTCATGTATGAGCTATGAGGGACTCTCGGTCTTGTGGAAAAATCTTTGCATGGGAACCAAATGCAGTAAGGGATATAACTAGGGCACCCATGTTCGATAAGTCTCTACCACTTGATAACGACAAGACTTATAGCATATGGAAGGCTTTGTTTCATAACAAATGGATTCGTACCTAAGGCATAAAAAGTGATAGTTATAGGATAATGTGAAAATGCATGATGGAATTGATACCTATCCTATATGATGGGTAATAAAAATACCTACCCGTGGTGATGAATGACCAACATAACATTGAAATCTGCAACAATCCTTGGTTAAAACTACAAAAACCAACACTCCCTATCCAAGCAATAAATAATAGCATTCTGAAGATTATTGTGATCATATTGAATAGGATCACAGGTTTGGCCTTGTTGCACCAGGCATCGAGGCAACTCATGTCCTATGTAGTATAGTGTATGAGACCCACAGTGTATGATTGGTGTACCTCACTTCTGGAAAATATGAAGAGATAGTTGACACAGTGCAAACAAGGGAGTAAGAGAATTGCGGGTTTGTTTCTATCCTACATAGTTTCTTTTTCGAATGAGTTCTAGGTCTAGGACCTAGAGTTGATATTCTTCCTAGAGGACCTCACAATCCAACCATGGCATGGTGGATCGAGGTAATGAGGCGAAAGGGGGGAGGTAGGGTGCCGACACCCTACAACGAGGATTTATTCTACTGGTGGTAGCAACAGGTCATTGCCTTAGATGACTATCCCTATGCAGGGATAGACTTCTGAGGAGATCTGGACATGCTACTCCCACCAGGGACCTCTTACAGTGACATAGGTATGTCAAATGTTTTTAAATATTTCATTTTTTTTGTATTTTTGTACAGTAGAACAAAAACATTTTTTGGATGGTGCTTGAGTATTAACTGGACACTTGTGTAATGCAGACATGGTCTGTGAAGACTGAAAGGGTTTCCTCGACATCGATGGAGGAACTAGAGAGACGAGGTGGTAGGAGGATGAGATGAGAGAGTCCTACAAAATGTGCAGGGAGACCTATCGCATTTGACTTACAATATTTCCATGGTTCAGGTAGAGGATATGCCTGAAGCCATGTAGAAGCAGGTGGTTGGTGTACCCGGATCATGGATGCGACTCTTTCAACATCTCGAAAACATCGAATTTTTTTACCATGACACACATCTGATGCCACAGGCGTAGATGTTGTGGGATATTGTAGTACCGATTGTATATGTGTATTGAGAGTATTAACCCCAATGTTGTACTATAAACACCATATTTTTTGAAATATATATAAAAAGGGATCTTCGAATTTACTTATATATTACAATGTATACATTCATGATATGGTTTTCTTTCCTTTACTTATGTGACAAATGCCAATCTAAAATGAAATTAGCATAAGCATCATATACATGATTAGAACTCCTAGGAATATGATAATATGTAATAAAATCAAACTGTCGTTCTAAAATATGTACCCGTAGGAATTGTAGGAGTAAAGTAGGATCACGCACATGGTAACTGTCAGTCAACTGACATGCTACTAACTGGGAGTCCAGGAAAAACTCTAACGAGAGAATACCAAGTGAGATAGCATCACACAAAAATTCTATAACAACACTATATTTGGCCACATTGTTTGTGGATGGCCCTAGGTATATGCCAGTTGAAGACACCAGTAGACCCTCGGGTGAGTAAACTACCCAAGCGGTGGAAACCAAGTTCTGTGTATGATGATTGGCTTCGTCTACAAATCGTAAGTAGACCGAAGACTCTGTTGACATCTGTGAACCATGTGAAAAATCAATAAGCAACCCAAAGACAAAAAATAAAGGAAAAAGATATATACACTAAATTACAATAGTATACAAAGAGTTATGCCCAATCCTGGAGCTCAAGTGTAATATGTTTTCAAGTATAGCCCAATTCTGGGCTTGACCAACCTATTCCCTTCATAAACTTCTAACTCATAGGCTCATTTTTCTAACACATGTCACACGATGTAAGGACCATGCTACATGGGTTTAAACTTGCTTGCCCCTAGTGGTTCCTTGGCTTGATCATACAAGAGGACCAAGTCACCCTCAACATACAACCGAGGACAGAAATAATTTTCATATTGGACCTTGACATGTATTTTTTTCACCTCAATAGTTGTAGAGGCGTCTTGACACTACTCATCAAGACTCTCTAGGTGTACAAGGCGTCGTTCAAGATCAGAAGTGGCAGGTAGGAGTGAGACTGCCAACTTAAGAGAAGGGATTTCACATTTGATAGGTAAAATCGACTCCACACCGTGTACTAACTAGAAATGGGAAAATCCGGTGGCAGCCTTGACCGAGGTTTGGTATGCCCAGAGTGCAGGATATAGCATTATATGCCAGTTGGATTTACTCTGACTAACATTTTTTTGCAAAATGGTCTTGAGAGACTTGTTAATGACCTCTACTTATCCATTTTATTGGGGGTAATAAGGAGAAGAATGACCATGTCTAAACCCCAACTTAGTTTCTAGTTCTTCCATCATCTCGTTCTAAAAGTGATTTCCATGATCAATGACAATCTCACTCGGGATACCGAACTGGGCGATAATCTGATTGAATACGAAGAAGGCGATAATATTCCCATAGGATTTAATCGTAGGCAATGGTATAAACCCACTTAGTAAAGTAGTCAATGGTCATGATAATGTGTTTATGCCCCCTAGCCAAAGTTGGGTTGCAATCCACAAAGTCCACCCCCCACTGGGTGAAGGGACCGACAATAATGACTAGGTGAAGAGGGTATGGATGCGAGTGCATTTTTCGAGTGAGAACCTGGCAGGGGTGACACTTCTTAACCACTTCAATACAATCTTTAAATATCATAGGCCAGAAATAACCGACTCACAATTTTTTTTGGCTTGTCACCAACTCAGATAGATGAACGCTAGAAGCCCCATTGTGGCAATCATTCAGGATAGAATCAACCTCTCCATGAGTTGAACAATGACGCAAGATATTGTCTATTCCTCGGTGATACAATGTGTCACCGACGATAGTATACTTATTAGCTTGGTACCTTACACGTCGTTGGTCATCTCGTGAGAGATGCTAAGGGAACTTCAAGGTTTGAAGATAGAGGACAATGTCTCCATACCAGGAGTCGAACAACGAGATGAGAAAAATGTGTTTGTCTACAAATGAATCAACATGGATGACATCCTTGGATCTCGTGGAAGAGAAATCGATATCAAACTCTTGTAAAATGACAATCCATTTATTATATTTCCCCCCTATGATACGTCTGGTAAGGATGTATTGAAATGGATTAACATCAGCATCCACAGTAGTCTTGCAAATTAATATATAGTGACGCAAAATTTGGACTGCATGAACGACAGCCAAATCTAGCTTTTCAACATGAGAATAATTAAGCTCAAGACCAACTAAGGTTCGACTAAGATAATAGATGACATGCTCATGGAGCTCATCGTCCTCCTGAACCAGAACCATACCAATTGTATCTTCAGACACAACGATATAAAGAAAGTCATCTCTAATGTAGTCAGGATGATTCAACAGAGGCACCAATGCCAAGGCTTTCTTCAAAGCATTGAAGGACTCTTGGGCTTGCTCATTCCAGATAAAAGGGGTGTCCTTCTTCAAGAGATGCATGAAACCTTTAATGATATTGGCATAGTTCATTATAAACCGATGAATAAAGTTAGATTTCCACTGTAAACCTTGAATTTGTCTAATCATCTGTAGGGGAGGAAATCAAAGTATTGCCTCAACCTTTAGTCAATATACCATGATCCCTGTCTAAGAAACTAGAAATACAAGAATATGACCAGACTTAATGAAAAATATGCACTTGTGAGGGTTCAACCAGATTCTATAGTAATGACATCTTTCAAAAACAAGTCTAAGGTGCATAGCATGATCTACTCTCTTGCAAGAGTGAGAAACAATATCAGCAAGGTAAGCTTCAACTATGTGTTTAATATCATGAAAAGTGAAATTCATGGCACGTTGGAAGGTTTCTATGAAATTTTTAAGGCTGAAAGGCATTTTAGTATGCAAAAGTACCCCAAGGACAAATAAATTCTATCTTGTGTTGATCCTCAGGTTTGATTTAAATTTGATTATACCCTAAAAATCCATCCATAAAAGAAAATGCTTCGCTTCTCACACACTCATCGAGGATCTGATCGATGAAAGGTGTCGGGAATTTGTCTTTAGGACATGCCTTGTTCATGGCATGAAATTCCATAAATACACGGATGGTTCCTTTCTTATTATCCATAGTGACACAGACCCCTGAACCCTCAGGCCGAGATCCGCTCACAGGATCGTTCAAATCCCCTTCAGCCAAAGTGGCTCTTTTGAATCCCTATCGGAAACTTCAATGAATTGCACCACAGGTCCTTCTAAAACCCCCTTATGCGAACAGGCACAAGGTACAAGCTTCACCTCTACATGACCACAACTGGCCTTGGCACAAGCATTGAGCTCTCATGCTCTTTTCCTATGAAATCCTGATATGCAATAGTCAGCAATAGTTTGACTTCCCTTTCACACTTCTCGCAACTCGCAACCTCACGAGTTGGAGTGTAGACCCTTGGTTCTCCTCCTTTTCGAAATCTTGAGATGCGATAGGGAAACTATAGGTTGACCCCTCGATGCACGAGTACACGCCACCTGTCACCTTCGCGGTCCCCACCTGACAGATGTGCCACGCATTCACATGATCTATCGACTCTTGCCACTTCAAAACTCCTGCACTTGAAACTAACTCCTCTCAAACCATGAACTTCCGAAGTGTTGAACTTCTGAAATACCAAAATCCCGAAGCTCCACGGTGATTCCTATCGCAACTCGTGACTTTAGGACTTTCGTTCCACTGCACTCTAGTCCTTGTCATCAGGATCCCCGAAATGACGAAATGATCTGACGGCTTGTGAAAAGCATGATCAACAGTCCACGTTGATTCTTACCTCCCAAAGGGTGGATTCATCCAATGCTTATCCTTCTTGCAGCTTCACTAGAATCCCATGGTCCTTGCGACTTTGCGAATTCTCCATAGAGAATTTCGACCGCTCGTTGCTCCTTGACAACTTCTGTGAAATAAACCAAGGTTCTTCCTTATGAAATTTACTGTTGTTGGATGACTTTGACCCTCGTCTCCTTTTGAAGTATTTCAGTCTTCATCCTCCTTTGAACACTTTGACATCGTTAACCCTCCTAATCTTTCTCTTGGCAACTTCAAGCGTTAAAATAACTCATGCACGCACTCCTTACGACAAACTTTCAAATACTTCTAAGTATTTGATTTCTTCAACTCCGTGCAACTCTTGCAATAATAGTCCTCAAATCCTTCCCTTAGTTGATAAGTCCTAAGCTTTCAATCAACCTACACACACCTTACACGACTTCTATGCTTCACTTGCACTTCTATTGGAATGAGAGCAACGGTATCCCTCCTGAGCTTTCAGAGATAAACTCTGAACCTTCGTCAACGCACTCCTTGCAGATGCTTCACTGCACTCCTTGCAAGAACTTCTCTCTCATAAAGAGAAACAATTGAAACTCATCCTCTCTCTCTCTCTCTCAGACTTCAAACATTCAACATGAAATCATACATACACACAGACTACAGTATTAAAGTAAATGCATAATAGAGAGAATAAAACAACCATGAACATACCATTCACCATGTAAAGACAGAAAACATCATAACACCATGAAATCTGATTCAAAGCTTCATATATTAATTCAAAGCTCCTGTACAGGGAATTCTTCTCTACAGCTCTCTCTGTAGCTCTCTTCTCCTCTTCTATGCTTATGATTATGTTACAATGAATACAAGAATGAGGGTGTCTATATCCATTTTCCCTCCTTCTTCCTAAACTGTCTAATCTATTAATTCAAACCTACCTACTTTCATTAACTATGCATAAATGCCTTAATGTTTTACAGATGAGAGAAATCGCTCATGATCTATTTACAACCCCCAATATATAAATGCAACTACATCACCTTCCTAAATATTACATTATATCTTATCTCATATACTATCGAAACATTTCAAAACATGGAAAATGTGTGTTGCGCTTTCCAGCTGTCTTTCGCCTCCACGCTCGCTTGACTGCTTATGATGCTCTTGCATCATACTCCCTCACTTGAAATTTTTCATGAACTCCTATTCATGAGCTCTTGCATGGTCTGTCCATGCTTTTGAATTTTTTCTTCATCTTCCCAGCTAGGATCTTCAACTGGATGTCC
Source organism: Picea glauca (assembly GCA_000966675.3). Classification (NCBI taxonomy): domain Eukaryota; kingdom Viridiplantae; phylum Streptophyta; class Pinopsida; order Pinales; family Pinaceae; genus Picea; species Picea glauca. The sequence continues at coordinate 151,834 of JZKD02S0189944.1, read as the reverse complement.
CTTCCACTTGACCAAGTATTCAAAATACTCTTTCCTTCTAGTCTTCTTGCTGACACTCTTGTAATTTATTCTTTCCATCTGTGGATTTTCAGCTATAGGCATTTGTTTGGTCCATTGAACCTCTATCTGTTTATCCTCTGCTCTTGTTTCTCCAACTCTGTAAGGGTACAAATCCACAACATTCAATATCGGTGAAATTCTCATCCCATCGGGAAATTCAATCTCATATACGTTTGCCCCAAATATCTTTACAACCTTGCATGGCCCAATCTTTTTCATTTTCAATTTGTTATATGTCCCCCTTGGGAATATTTCCTTCCTCAGATGTGTAAGAATCAGATCACCAACTTCAAATTGAATTTGTCGCCTATGTTGATCTGCTCTGCACTTGTATTCTTGATTTGAACTCTGTAATCGCTCTTTAATTCGACTGTGAAGCTCCTTCATCGCTTCTGCAAAATTCTTTACACTGACACTTATGAATTCAGCTTGTTCTACATATTTCAATTCAAAAACTCTCCTTTGTTGCATTTCATATAAAATTTGGAATGGGCTCTACCCCATCCTTCTGTTGATTGAATCATTGTAAGCAAATTTCACCTGTGGCAGAATGTGATCCCACTGACTATGTTGTTCAGTTACTAGGCTCCTTAGCAAATCTCCCAAGCTTCTGTTGAAAAATTATGTCTTCCCATCCGTCTGAGGATGATACATTGAGCTAAAAGACAAACTTTTCCCCATATTCTTCCATAAAGTCCTCCAGAAATGTCCCACGAGCTTAGTATCTCTATCCAAAACAATACTCCTTGGCAAGCCGTGAATTCTGACGACTTCTTTGAAAAACAGGTTCGCAATATGTGTTGTGACGTAGGCGAGTCACGATACCACCACCTCGTGCTCCTACTCACAGGATTGTTTGAATTCCCCTTTGAGACGAATTAGCTCATCTGATTCCCTAATGGAATCTCTATTAAAAACTCGATCCACAGGTCCTTAATTTTCCCCCACAGCTCCTCTGCACTTAAACATGAACTCTCTCGATGTAATTTTGTGTTTCGGAGTTTCTTCTTTTCTGATGTCGAGATTTCCTGTCCTCTCAAAATCCAAAACTCTGATTCGTCGATGCGCTCCCTTCATGCCTTAGCCCCTCCTGGCTAAGCCCCTAGTCCATATGACTAGTTCTCATAAGACCGCAGCCTTATCACCTTATCGGGATTCGGGGTTTCATGATCCTCGATGTCACGAACCTCTGTCCCCACAATCTACGGATCATCGATTTTCTGATACAACACTTTACGCATTATCCCTCCTGGCTAAGCTCTTGACCCATATGACCACTATCCCCCATAACCGTAGTCTTATTCCCTTTCAGGGTTTTGGACATCGCAATGCCGAAATGCAAGGACACTTTGTCCATGGGATTCCCGATATGTTGATTCCCGATATGACGTCAGTTAACAATCCTTGTCCTCCTTTAGCATGATCAATGACTGTGATCGCCTATGAAACCAACGGCTCCAGATCTCCCTCGGGGTTTCGTGACGTCAAATGCCGAAGTTCTTTTGTCCTTGACATCCCTGATCTCTCAAAAGTTGATTCTCCACTATGCCGATAGCTGGCCCCACGATGGAGCTTCCTCCTTCTTGTTGAGGTTTTGAACTTCATGATTCCAAATTGCAAGGACTTCATGTCCACAGGATTCCCGATATCCTAATCCCAGATTTCTCTGATGTGGCTCTCCTATCGGGACCTTTTTTGAAGGCCTCACTTGCTACCATGCGTCCCTTCAAGATGGATGGTCCACATCCATTTCACAATTTCATGACTTCTAATGTCCTGGGAGTCTCGTCTCTAGGACTCGTGAAATGCCAAACTCCAATGTGCCAAAATACCGACGGTGCTCGGTCTTCGCCACACATCTCCACAAATAGACAACTCTGATCCACTCTCGCTATTTTGGAACTTGAAATGTCCCAACTTCCTCGACCTCAGGACCTCCGATATCCAAAATGTCGATATCCTAATGCACCAAATGCCTTTCGGGACATTCACACCCGCTTCTCTACGCTAAGTGTTAAACCACGCGTGACTCTCTTCCGATCCAACGACTGACGGGTATCTTGATCCAATCTGACAGTGCAGATCCATCCTTCCCATGCGCTCCTCCTAATACTCCCTAGACATGGAAACCAACGGTCCAGATCTCTTCCTCCCATCGATCTGACGGCTGCTATGCTCCCTCATGGGCTTGTGCACTTTCTTCCAGTGCTTGGAAAATTCCGAGTTCTCAAAGGCCTCAACCTTTGCTTTCTTCTCCTCTGCAAACTCTTTACCTGAGTTCTCGTCGTGCATTCTCCTTGATGATGTTCCTCCTGAGATTTTATAGACTCTGAACTCCTCCAAAGAGTTCTTCAACCTCTGCACTCCTTGCATCCTCGACTCTGTGCACCGAAAGAACTGTCCCTCCTGAGCATCTACACACGCTCAGACCCCTAAGGGATTTTATCCTTCTTCCTTCTCCTTCAAATGGAGAATGTTTGGATTCCCTCCTAGCTAGCCTTCTACTCTAGCAACCTCTTGCTGAGTTTGTAGGGTGTTCAACAACCCTATGAAGATCCCTCAGCAGATTCTTCCTTCAGAATACAGAACTCAAAGAGTTCTCTTCTCCTGTGCCTATCTGCACACTATTTCAATGCCCACCTGGCAGAGTATCTTCTCACAAAATGTCCAACAGTTCTACCCTCTGTGCACTCCTTGCACCTGCTCAATGCCCACTTGGCAGAGCTCTTCAGAATCCTCAGTGATTCTGGTTCTTCTTGAACTCACAGCAGAGTTCCTCTCAATGCATCTCTGTGCATATTCTCAATGCCCACTTGGCAGAGCTCTACAGAACTCCTTAGAGCTTCTGTCTGCAACTGTGTCTTCTCCCACATAGCCTTGCCTCCAAGGTGTTCAACAACCTTGAGGTCTTTCTTGAGTTTTTGACTCCATTTCTTGTGCCACAACACGTCCTTGTCTGAACCCGCAGAATTCAGAAGTGCAACCTCTGTGGATGACTATCAGAACCTGCAACATTCTGTCACACCCTCCTGGTGTGAAGCCTCAAAGACCTTCACCTAAAATCAGACACACTCCTACAAATGAAAACATACATCTACAGCACATATGAACACTCACAGACATTCATTCAACACACAGTAATGCAAGAAAAATTGCTTCTGTTTATATTAAATATGGAAAATTCTTGTTTATACAAGGTGTTCCTGAGCACGGCCTATAACAAGGTCTCATCTCTTCTCTTCTACTCTCTACTCTTCTTTTTTCAAAATGAGATACGAAGATCTCTTTTACCCAAGGAGGATCTTCGAGCGCTTCCCTCCAATCTACCTACCCTATTCAATTGCATTGAATGGGTTGTCTAGTCCACTATCAGATCTAGATCTCAGCCTTACAAACATTAAAGGTCGATCTACCTAATTCCTACACAAAGGCATGGATCTATGGCTCAACAGCCTAGACATTAAATTACATTCAATTCAAGTTTTAAATGAGGACTGCACCTCTCTCTTCATATTGAATGCACGCACTTGACACGACTGGTTGGATGGCTGGCTGACGTGGAGAGATTCTCCTGCATCATACTCCTCAGCTGAAAAATTCATGAGCTCCTACTCATGAGCTTCCCATATTAGTTGTTGAAATTCTCCTTGATCCCAAATCATCCTCTGGAGTTGCTCATCCGCTCCATTCTGCTGTTGTTGTTGCTTCTGCACTGTTGTTGTTGCTTCCCTCTTTCTTCTCAGCCTCTCCTCGCTGGCAGTCCTTTTTGACCTTAACATCAACCTTCTGATATCTTCTATCACTTCGTCCAACTGCTCCAGTGGCTGGCTCTGTTCATGTAGTCTTCTCAGCTGCAAAAATATTTGGCACATGGGCAGATCACTGAAATCTCCCATGCCTTCTTCTTTATCTACTTCCAACCTCACCTGTTGGATGTGCATGATTTGCACTTTCACCCTCTCTTCCAGGGCTTCAATTTGTTCCCACATATCAGCAAAACAAATGTTGTCTGCCCCTTCTTCTTCTGCTGCTGCAAATTCCCATGTTGCAGTCTTTTCAGTATCCTGGCTGAAAATACTGAGCCATTCCTCAGAATGCTCATCATCCTCTTCTGTTTCTTCTAATGTTAGCCTCAGTGCTATAGCTCCTTCAGCTTCCTGGCTGAATGTATTGAGACATTCCTCAAAATGCTCATTTTCCTCTTCATCTGCTTCTGCTTGGGTAGTTTCAAACACCTGCTCCAAGTCCTCCTTGACAGTCTTAGTTGATTGTTCTTCTGTTGTTGTTGCACCTGCAACACAAATTTTTGCCTCCTCTGGGCTAAGTGGTAGGAATATCTCGATTCCCCCAATCATCATAAGGCTTCTCAAATCCTCCTCTTCTATCAGCTGCATACGCTGATCCAAACTCATCTCTGAGTTCACCTGCTCATCCTTGCCCACCTGGCAATCTGAGATGCTTCCGCTGCTCTCCTGGAATATTATGAGATCAACCAATCCCATATTCATCAACAACCCTTGCTGAATTGAACTCACCTCCGAGTCCATGAGACTTTCAGACAGTCTCGTATGCTCATCTCTGCCCACCTGGCAATCTGAGATGCTTTCGCTGCCCTCCTGGCAGTCTTCGAGATCCTGCATCGACCTCATATCATTGCCTAGCTAGAAATGTGAAATTCCCTGGTTGTCCTCATGACAGTCTCTGAGATCCTCAGCTGATATCAACTCCTTGCCCACCTGGAAAACTGGAATTTCCTCTCTGCCCTCCTAGCAGTTCTTGAGATCCTCAGCTGATCCCAATTCATTCTCCGCATCATTGAGACCTCTCCCAGTCTCGGGTTCACACATCTGAACCATTTCTTAGTCTGGTCCATTGAGGTTTTTAGCATACCTCAACCATCCTCTTAACAGCCTGCACTATCTTCTGACCATCAACTCTTTGACTGGCCAATTTGCTTTTGCCTTCTTCATGGGCCACTCATACACCCATCTCGGCTTGGCTTTCTGCCGCATCCGTAGTTTGAGATTTTCTATGTCTGTCCTTATTTCATAGAGCTCTTTATCCATTTCTGCAAGCTTTTCTACCTTGGTCTTCCTCCCAGCATGCCTATGGTCTTCAGTAGCCATGGCGTTGTCCCTGTCTACTCTCCTAGCAAACCTATCGATGTCACTCCGCACTAAGAGTGTTTCCAGCTTCATCCTACAATCCTCCTGACTGTCTTCTTGATTGTTGCCTACCTGCGAACAATCACCAGAGTCTCTAGCGCTCTGTCTTCTCCATCTGCTTGAGATATACAAACAAAGTTCTAGCTCTGATACCACTTGATGTCTGTATCAGAGTACTCTTTTATCTCCTTCTGCCTCCTCCTGCTTGAAATATACAGATAAGAACCAGACTCTGATACCACTTGATGCAGGATGAATCGCGACACCACCTCCTCATGCTCCTTCTCACAGGATCGTTCGAATTCCCCTTTGAGCCAAATTAGCTCATCTAATTCCCTGCTGGAATCTGTATTAAAAACCCAATCCACAGGTCCTTAATTTTCCCCCTTGTCTCTTCTGCACTTAATCGTGAACTCTCCGGATGCAATTTCGGGTTTCAGAGTTTCTTCTTTTCTAATGTTGAGAGTTCATGTCCTCTTGAAATCCCAAACTCCGATTCACCGATGCTCTCCCTTCATGCCTTATCCCCTCCTAGATAAGCCCCTAGTCCATATGACTAGTTCTCATAAGACTGCAACCTTATCACCTTATCTGGATTCATGGTTTCACGATCCTCGATGTCATGAACCTTTGTCCCCGTAATCTCCCAATCACCGATTTTCCGATACAACACTTTACACGTTAGCCCTCCTGGCTAAGCTCTTGGCCCATATGACCACTATCCCCCGTGACCACAGTCTTATTCCCTTTCGGGGATTCAGACATCGCAATGCTGAAATGCAAGGACACTTTTTCCACGAGATTCTCGATATGTTGATTCTCGATATGACGTCAGTTAACAATCCTTGTCTGCCTTTAGCACGATCAACGATCGTGATCACCTATGAAACCAATGGCTCCAAATCTCCCTTGGGGTTTCGCGACTTCAAATGACGAAGTGATTTTTTCCTTGACTTCCCCGATATCTCGAAAGTTGATTCTCCGCTATGCTGACAGTTGGCCCCACGATGGAGCTTCCTCCTTCTTGTCGGGGTTTTGGACATCGTAATTCCGAATTGCAAGGACTTCGTGTCCATGAGATTCCTGATCCTTGATTTCGCTGATGTGGCTCTCCTATCGGGACCTTTTCTGAAGGCCTTGCTTGCTGCCATGTATCCCTTCAAGATGGACAGTCCACATCCATTTTGTGATTTCGTGACTTCTGATGTCCCGGGCGTCTCATCTCTAGGACTCGCAAAATGCCGAACTCCGTTGTGCCAAAATACTGACGGCGCTTGGTCTCTGCCATGTGTCTCCACAAATGGATAGCTCTGATCCACTCTCGCTATTTTAGAACTTGAAATGTACCAACTTCCTCGACCTCAGGACCTCCGATATCCCAAATGCCAATATCCCGATGCACCAAATGCCTTTCGGGACTTTCACACCCGCTTCTCTGTGCTAAGTGTTAAACCACGCATGACTCTCTGTCAATCCAACAGCTGACGGGTATCTTGATCTGATCTGATGGTGCAGATCCATCCTTCCTGTGCGCTCCTCCTACTTCTCCCTGGACGTGGAATCCAACGGTCCAGATCTCTTCCTCCCGCCAATCTGACGGCTGTTGTGCTCCCTCCTGGGCTTGCATACTTTCTTCCGGTGCTTGGAAAATTCCAAGTTCTCAAAGGCCTCGATCTTTGCCTTTCTTCTCCTTTGAAAACTCCTTTACCTAAGTTCTCACCATGCATTTGCCTCGATGTTGTTCCTCCTGAGATTTTATAGACTCTGAACTCCTCCAAAGAGTTCTTCAACCTCTTCCCTCCTTGCAGCCTCGACTCTGTGCATCGAAAGCATTGTCCCTCCTGAGCTTCTACACACGCTCAGACCCCTAAAGGATTTTATCCTTCTTCCTTCTCCTTCAAATGGAGAATGTTTGGATGTCCTCCTAGCTATCCTTCTACTCAAGCAACCTCTTGCTAAGTCTGCAGGGTGTTCAACAACCTTATGAAGATCCCTCAGCGGATTCTTCCTTCAAAATACAAAACTCAAAGAGTTCTCTTCTCTTGTTCCTGTCTGCACACTGTCTCAATGCCCACCTGGCAGAGTATCTTCTCACAGAACATTCAATAGTTCTGCCCTTTGTGCACTCCTTGCACCTGCTCAATGCCCACTTGGTAGAGCTCTTCAGAATCCTCAATGATTCTAGTTCTTCTTGAACTCACAATAGAGTTCCTCTCGATGCACCTCTATGCATATGCTCAATGCCCACTTGGCAGAGCTCTACAGAACTCTTCAAAGATTCTTTCTGCAACTGTGTCTTCTCCCACACAGCCTTGCCTCCAAGGTGTTCAGCAACCTTGAGGTCTTTCTTGAGTTGTTGACTACAGTTCTTGTGCCGCAGCATGTCCTTGTCTGAACCTGCAGAATTCAGAAGTGCAACCTCTGTGCATGGCTATTAGAACCCGCAACATTCTGTCACACCCTCCTAGTGTGAAGCCTCAAAGACCTTCACCTGAAATCAGACACACTCCTGCAAATGAAAACATACATCTACAACACATATGAACACTCACAGACATTCATTCAACACACAGTAATGCAGGAAAAACTGCTTCTGTTTATATTAAATATGGCAAATGCCTGTTTATACAAGGTGTTCGTGAGCATGACTTGTAACAAGGTCTCGGATCTTCTATTCTACTCTCTACTTTTTTCAAAATGAGATACAAAAATCTCTTTTACCCGAGGGGGCTCTTCGAGTGCTTCCCTCCAATCTACCTACCCTATTCAATTACATTGAATGGGATGTCGAGTCTACTATCGGATCTAGATCTCAGCCTTACAAACATTAAAGGTTGATATACCTAATGCCTGCACAAAGGCACGACTCTATGGCTCAAAATCCTAGACATTAAATTACATTCAATTCATGTTTTAAATGAGGACTGTGCCTCTCTCTTCATCTTGAATGCACGCGCTTGACACGGATGGCTAGCTGGCGGGCTGACGTGGAGAGATTCTCCTGCATCATGTTGCGTCGCTAGTTTTTTGGCATGGTATAAAATGTTCCATCTTGGAAAATCTATCGACTACCACAAAGATCGAATCACAACCTCTTTGTGTTCTTGGCAGTCGCAATACAAAATCTATTCTCACTGCGTCCCATGGTCTTGCAGGTATGGGTAATGGCTGATATAACCCTATATTTTTCCTTTTCCCTTTTTTGTGTTGACAAATCCTGCATCTGTCCACAAATATCTTAACATATGTCCTCATTCCTGGCCAAAAATATGAACCATTCAATTTTGAGAACGTCTTGTCATGACTGAAGTGTCTGGCCAATCCTCCACTGTGTTTTTCCTTTAGGAGATTCTCCCTCATGGAGAATTTTGGAATACACAATTGATTTCCCCTGAATAACAATCCATCCTAGATCATGTATTCAATCCATTGGGTTCTATCTATGAGAACTGGATTCTCAGATGCTTCATATGCTTCCTTAAAATTTGGATCATCCCTATACATTTCTTTGAGGTTATCAAAATCCAAAGTTTTGACTCTAAACTCCTGCATAAGCAAACATTTCCTACTCAAAGTGTCAAAAACTTTGTTAGCAATTCCAGAGATATGTTTAATCACAAAAGTAAAATTATACATGAATTCAACCCATTTTTCATGCTTTTAGTTCAACTTCTCCTGTCGAGTCACGAATTGCAAAGCATGATTGTCGTTGTATAAAACAAACTCTTTTGGAACCAAATAGTGTCTCCATTTCTTCAACGCTTGTATGAGCGCATAGAATTCCTTGTCATATGTGGATTACTTAAACTTTGCTTCATTCAACTTCTCTCTGAAGTATGCAATCAGACTATCATCTTGTCTTAAGACCTCTCCAATTGCAAATCCACTCATGTTACACTTGACCTAGAATGTTTTGCTAAAGTCCGGAAAAACCAAAATTGGTTTCTCTGTGATCTTCTTCTTCAGCAAGTTGAAACTCTTCTCTGCTTTGTCTATCCAGTGAAAAGATTTATGTCTTTTCTTCACTGTATCCATCATCGATGCGCGCATCCCACTAAAATTTTAGATGAATTTCCTCTAGAAACTAGCCAAACCATGGAAGCCTTGAACTTCAAACACACTTTTCGGTGATGGCCAATTCTTAATCAGATTCACCTTTTTCGAGTCCATATTCAGATCATTTGCAGAGATAACAAAACCCAAATAAATGAGTTATGTCCTCAGAAATGACGATTTCTTCATATTTATCAACAATTTCTCTTGTTGTAATCTCCTCATCACTGCGGCTAAATGCTTCAAGTGTTTTGCTTCTGTATTGCTGAAAATTAATATATCGTCAAGATATACAATGAAGAATTTCCCAATGAACTCCTTCAGAACTTCGTTCATCAGTATCATGAAAGTACTAGGTGCATTTGTTAAGCCAAACAACATAACAAGCCATTCATACAACCCTTCATTCGTCTTGAATGTTGTTTTCCATTCATCACCTTCTCTCATACGAATCTGATGATATCCACTTTTCAAATCAATCTTTGAAAAGAATCTTGCTCCACTCAAGCAATCCATCAAATCATCCATCCTTGGCAATAGAAATCTATATCTAATGGTGATATTAGTGATCTCTCTTGAGTCATTACACATCCTCCAGCCTCTGTCTTTCTTTGGGCTGAGCATTGTTGGAACAACGCATGGACTCAAGCTTTCTCTAATCAACCCTTTGTCCATTAAATCCTAGACTTGTCTCTTGACTTCTTCATTCTTCTGTGGCATCAACCTGTACGTTTCTTTATTTGGTAAACTGGATCTAGGTATAATATCAATGTGATGACTTATACTCATGATCGGTGGCAATGAACGAGATAGTTAGTCCACTACTATATCGACAAACTCTTCCAGTAACTTCTAGATTTCCTCTGGTAAATCATCCACTCTTGTGCTGGTCAAAACAATTCTAGGCTTCCCGACCACAATAAATTGTGTGTCTTCCTTCTTCTTGACCTCATTAATAAGTTCCATCCCACTTATGAGAAGTACAGTTTTACTCACCTCTGGTTTTACTTCTTTATTCTTAATCGACAACAACATGTGAGTCCTTCCATTCTTCTCCTGGGTGTATGTGTCCTTTCTCCCATCATGAACCACATTTCTATCATATTTCCATGGTCTACCCAGCAATAGATGACAAACATCCATGGGAATGACATCACACAATATTTCATCCTTATATCCTCCTATTTTAAATTCAACTAAACATTGTTTAGCCGCAAAACTCTGTATGGGCTTGGATGTTCAACAGTATCCAACTCCATCTTTTCTACCATCTCTGTAGAAACGAGATTGTATGTGCTACCACTTTCCACTACAACCTTGCATACTATGTCCTTGTTCTTGGAAGCAGTCTGAAACAGACTATTTCTTTGGGATGGGTTCTCTGCCTCTTTCTTTGGCTTCAAGAGAAGTTTCCTCATCATCAAGGATCTTCCTCCCTCAACATCCTCTACCTCAACATTCCATCCTTGTGTTCCAGCAATGTGAGTCTCACCACCTTCTCTCTTCCTGTCTGGACATTCATAATACTTATGTCTATTTTTCCCACAGACAAAACACTTTACTTCACCGCCTCTGCCTCTTCCTCTTCCTCTAGCTCGAGGAAAAGTATTTCTATCAACATATTTCCCTCTTTGTGAGCTTCCTCCTCTCTCAGGTTGAGTTTGGGTTTTCTTTCCCTCTTCTTGAGGTCTTTGAGTTCTGTCCTAGGAAATTGCTTTGCCTCTATATTGACTTCTACCTCGACCTCTTTGACCTTTCTTTTGGCTCATCTTCTCTTCAGCTTTCAGAGCCATATGATAAGCATCTTCCACAGTCTAAATGATCATCATGCTCATCTCATCCTAGATGTCATATCTCATACCATTCATGTATCTGGAAACCTTTTCATCATCACTTTCTCGATGACCTACTCTGATGTTTATCTTATATAACTCTTAAGTGTATTCTTTCACTGACATCAACTTCTGTCTCAAATTATACATCCTCTGAAATAGAGTAATTTGATAATCCTTGGGTATGAATTTGGCTTTCATCTTTGCAACCATCCTATCCCAACTCTTGATTTTCTGCTTGCCTTTGCAACATCTATCAGCCTACAGTTTATCCCACCATTATGTTGCATTCCCTTTAATTCTAGTGACAACATGTTTGACATTATTTTCATCCTCGACATCCTCATAGTCAAAATATTTATCCATAGCTCTAATCCAGTCTAGAAGCTCTTCAACATCTAGGTCTCCCTCATACATGGGAATCTCCATCTTTTATCTGACACCTATCCTTGCAACAACCATGAAAATGAATTCATCTACAGTGTCTTCAACTGCGACTTCTTATTCATTTCCATCTTCATTTTCACTATCAGCCTCACTGATATCCCCAGTTTCAACTGTGCGCCTCTATGCTGTCTCCATGGCATCAAGCATGGCACATAGTTTCACACATTTCCCTTTCCACTGCTAGATCAGGCATTGGTCTGTCTCTTCTTCTCGGCGGCATGGCTAAGAAATTTCCTCTTTCCTCTGCTATAGAAAGAAAAGAACTTTTTCTATGCACTGATACCACTTGATGCAAACCCCGGAACCCTCAGACCAAGATCCGCTCACAGGATTGTTCAAATCCCCTTGAGCTGAAGTGGCTCTTTCGGATCCTTATCAAAACTTTCAATGAATTGCTCCACAGGTCCTTCTGAAACCCCCTTATGTGAACAGGCATAAGGTACGAGCTTCACCTTCGCATGACCACAACTGGCCTTGGCACAAGCATTGAGCTCTCATGCACTCTTCCTATGAAATCCCGATATGCGATAGTCAGTGATAGTCTGACTTCCCTTTCACACTTCTTGCAATTCGCAACCTCAAGAGTTGGAGTGTAGATATTTGGTGCTCCTCCTTTTCAAAATCCAGAGATGTGATAGGGAAACTATAGGTTGACCCCTTGATGCACAAGTACACACCACCTGTCACCTTCGCGATCCCCACCTGACAGATGTGCCATGCATTCACACGAGATCTCGTCTCTCGCCACTTCGCAACTCCTGCACTTGAAACTGACTCCTCTCAAACCCTGAACTTCCAAAGTGTTGAACTTCCAAAATATCAAAATCCCGAAGCTCCACGTCGATTCCTGTAGCAACTCGTGACTTAGGGACTTTCGTTCCACCGCGCTCCGGTCCTTGTCCTAAGGATCCCCGAAATGACGAAATGATTTGACGGCTTGTGCAAAGCATGATCAATGATCCATGTTTATTCTTACCTCTCTAAGGGTGGATTCATCCAACGCTTATCCTTCTTGTAGCTTCACTGAAATCCCACGATCCTCACGACTTCACGAATTCTCCACAGAGAATTTTGACTACTCGTTGCTCCTGGACAACTTCTATGAAATAAACCAAGGTTTTTCCTTATGAACTTTACTTATCCTAGATGACTTCGACCCTCATATCCCTATGAAGTATTTCAGTCTCCTTCCTCCTTTGAACACTTTGATGGCGTTAACCCTCCTAAGCTTTCTCTTGGAAACTTCAGGCCTTAAAAGAACTCCTGCATGCACTCCTTGTGACAGAATTTCAAATACTTCTAAGTATTTGATTTCTTCGACTCCGTGCACCTCTTGCAACAACAGTCCTCAAATCCTTCCCTTAGTTTATAAGTCCTAAGATTTCAACCAGCCTATGCACACCTTGCACGACTACTATGCTTCACTTACACTTCTATTGGAATGAGAACAACGGTATCCCTCCTGAGATTTCAAAGATAAACTCTGAACCTTCATCAACACACTCCTTGCAGACGCTTCACTGCACTCCTTGCAAGAACTTCTCTCTCAGGAAGAGAAACAATTGAAACTCATTCACTCTCTCTCTTTCAGACTTCAAACATTCAACATGAAATCATACATACACATAGTATTAAAGCAAATGCATAACAAAGAGAATAAAACAACCATGAACATACCATTCACCATTTAAAGACAGAAAACATCATAACACCATGAAATCTGATTTAAGGCTTCATATATTAATTCAAATCTCCTGTACATGGACTTCTTCTCTACATCTCTCTCTACAAATCTCTTCTCCTCTTCTATGCTTATGATTATGTTACAATGAATACAAGAATGAGGGTGTCTATATATGTTTTCCCTCCTGCTTCCTAAACTGTATAATCTATTTGTCGGTGACGGAAGTCACTCCTGGATTGCTAACAGGAGAAGAGCCCGACGCCCGTCAGTTTTATGTCACAGAGGTTTATAGATGGGGTGACCGAATGGAAGCCAACTCAAAACAATATTGTTTCAACTCTGAAACTAGGCTAAGCATGCATGGGTGGGTGAGGTCTTATATAAACTTCATATAGTGAGTTGTTGTATATGGTGAGACAGGCAGAAGACTTATATAATAGAAAAGCTGAGGTCTGGTACTAACATCGAGTTACTAACAGACTGTAGAAGAAGACGTTTGAAGGCAATATCATTTTACATTCAAACGCAAAACCAGGGAATGCAATCATATAACAATGAACCTTTCATCATTACACGACTGCAATAATTCACGAGAATCAGTCAATCACAAACTCTCTGGTATAAGAGGAAAACATAGACAAGATAGGAAAACTGTTTGTCATAAAACAAGAAATCTCAAATACAAATGCATACCCAGAAAACTAGAATATCTGTTAAAACTTTACAGTAGGGAGCTCTGCTCTACCATCGATGCTTACAAAATACAAAGTGTTGGTCCTGAGTTTATGTTTTAAGGCTATAAAACATACCATCAAGGCATCCGAATATAGATTTTTATGATGGGACTTTTTAAAATAAAGAAACAAAGAAAGACTAGACCAGATTCAGTTTCTCAATTGTCTCTATCTTTCTTCCCACTGCTCTTGGATTCTAATGTCACATTCGATAGCAACCCATGATCTTTCTAACTCAACCCTATTGATTGTTGTTTGCAGAATGATGTTAAATAAGTTTAGAGCAATGCTAGTTTGATCCTGAAGACCAGGTTCTACGTTTGGTTGTCTACCACTAGGGACTGTCATGGGTGATAGGGTTTTAAAAGGTTTCGTAAAAGGATTTTTATAGATTGGTTACTTCAAATTTTCAGAGATGATATTAATGAAACAACTTCAAGATCTAAAACATTAATGTAAAAACACAATCAAGGTCGTTTCCTGGTTTTGCAACAATTTTGAGATTGTAAACGATGGAAAACAATACAAATAAATATAAGGCTTTTATCTAGAAATAATCTTATACTTCAATGAACAATGATGAAAGAAAAACGATATTTCTAACAGAATTAGATATTAAGGAACAAAAGGTTTACATGTCTTAAAATCACTAAAGTAATTTCAGAGGAAATACTGTAGAACATTCAACATCCAAACCAATCTGAAACGATAAACAACAATGTATACGACTTCAAATTGATTCACTTGTTAGAAACACACATTAATAAGAAGATTTAACAAAACATGATAAATAGGGGAAGAAACATAGTCACAAAATTGTAGGATCCAAAATCTTGTTTTCGACTTCGATTCCGATAGACTTCAAAGTTGATATTACAAAAATTGGCTTTCTCTAAAATTTCTGAAGCCTTTTTTCCGCCTCTTGAAATTATATTTATACTTTTCTATCAAAGTCTTTCGTTGGTACCTAACCAACTTCCTAATATTACGGTTGCATAAACTAATGTCAACCGTTTACAATTTATTTCGAAATTCTAAAAATAAAAATATTTACAAAGTTTTAAATTTGAGTTGAAGAACTTTCTTTATTCGCTTCAATGTATTGAACATATTTCCCTAAAAAATTTACCAAGACTTTGGGAGCCTCAGGTACTTCATTTTCTTCAAAAGAGAAAAAACCTCTTTGTAGGCCTGGCAACTGGCTTTCTATTGTTATCTCTGTGGATTTAACTTTCTCCAATTTTGAACTTGCAGCTATCATCCACTTATCAATTTTTGCAATGTTGACCACTTTAATATTTGAGATTTCTGCTTTCTTTTCTTCAAGTTCCTCTTTTGTTTTCAGCTGATATCTGGTAATGTTGATTTCTCCTAACAACTTGGAAAATCCATCTGTCCCGATATGTACTGAATCTTTTTCAATAAAATCGAAGATCTTTTGACAATCTTCATTGATCCCTTTGGTCATTCTTTTATATCCTTCCAATTTTGTTTCCAAACTTTTATCATTATATCTCCTTTCAACTACTCCGAAATGGATAATTTCTGTGTTTTTCCAGTTTCTTCTTTTTGTAAAGAAATTATTATCTTTTGAAAAGAATTCCTTACTGCTTTAGCTTCTCTCTCTTTTTGCATTACCTTTTCCATAGACCTCTTAGATTCTTGAAAATAATTCTGGACGATTTCCAGATTACAGAATATCTTCTATTGTTCTTCCTCAATATTTTCATATATCTCTGTTGCTTTAGTCTTGAAATGTTCCATTTCAATCACTTGATTAGTAATTGAAATGATTTTATCTTGCAGAGATTTATTTTCATTGCCCAACTTTTGCACTTGTTCTTGAGTAACCTGTATCATGTTTTTTGCCTCATCCAAATTTTCATTTAACTTTTGGATTTCTTGGGTGTCTTTAAGTCTAGCTTGTTATAGACCTTTTTGTATTCCCCAGCCAATAATTTTTTCATTCTCCTTTAATCTGTCCTGTAGCTGCATTATTTCCCTATCCTTTTGTTGTAGCATAGTGGTTAGATTTCCTACAGAGTACATGTTGGCTGATGCTATAACATCCATGGTTCCTGCTAGCTCTGTAGAGAATTCTCCTTCATTTAGCTTCTTTCCATCAATGATAATTTTATGTTTTTTGATCCTTCTTTCTCCTACAGTATGTAATTCCTGTTTCAAGACAACTCTTCATTTTTTACTGAAAAAATAATCAAATGAAGGGATTTCATCTCTAGTAATCGGCTGTAAATCACTCACATATAGAACTCCTTCATGAGGGGTTCCAAAAGTAGACTGAAGTGGAGTGAATGTTGTAATAGGACTGTCGAGTTCCTGTGAAGATATTCCCCCAACATTCTCTCAGATATCATATAGAATTATTGGACTTGCTTCAATTCCTTTTCCTTTTTCTGTCTGTGATTCTCTGGTATGAGAACCCTCTGTATTCTGAGAAGGATTTTCAGAATCTTTCAATTTATCCTTGTCACTTGAATCATATTGAATGATGGTTTCAAACCCCGAAGGAATTGTTTCTTGCTCTTATGCTGATGTTGACATTTCACCTCGTAAAATATTTGGCAGACATTGTCGTCTATTTATTTGAAAAGATGTAAACCCCACCTGTGCATAAAGTGACAAGGTTTTCACTCTGCTCTGAACTTCTTCATAAGATTTAACATTTCTAAAAACATCATCATAAACTGAAAATTCATGTTCATATTCTTTTAAACCACATTGTGTGAAACGTCGACTGATTATTTGGTATGGGTCGTGTTTCCTGTGCTCTATATCTGCTAATTTTACTTCATTCATTGACTCGGCTTCTCCCTTTGAATGGCCTATGTTTAATAAAACAAATTTTCCTAGATAAACAGGAAAAGATGGCCATGCCTTTTTCTACTGAGCTTTTAGTTCTAGCCCAATACCCCCATTTACTAACTGATAAGCCACTTCTCTGCATATTAACCTATCTGGTAAAATTTTGGGGAGTGCATGAGGTGGAATAGAACAACCATAAACTCTCACATAGGAAAACATTTCCTCGATGAACCAGTCAGCGACTAAATTGAGGTTTTCTATGATGGTGTTAGAAATGCGAGGAGGTTCGCATCCAAAGAATATTTTGTGCAGATAATTACATAATGACACACCTCATAAAAAGTATTTTTGGAATTTTCTTCCCAGAGAGCTGAATGGTACTTATGAACAGGCTCTGGGCAAGAAACATTCCAACTCCAATTCATTAGTGGGAAATGAGTCATAAAAAAAATGGCATCCATGATATAAGCTGACATATAAAAAGATATTGGTTGTCCTTTTGACCTAGCTGTTTTGTAATTCATAACCTCTAATGTAAGGTTATCTGATAGAATTTTGTGCCAATTAAAACTGCATCCCTCTGAAACTTCCTCCAAGAAAGGTGTCCATTTTGCATTAAAGTGAAAAGGATCCTTTCTCCCAAAAAGTCTACATAACATTATTGCTACATACACCATATATTCATTTAATGAAGCTGTGGCATAAATTCCATGTATATCAGCCCTAAACTTGTTTTCATCTCTAGCCCATCCTCTTATCATATCAGGGTATATTTGGCCACCTTCAATGCACTCCTTTTTTTGAAATGTGGCTACAAACTCATAATTAAAAGTGTGTCTATAATTGGGCGAGAGCTTATACATTACTTGGATATGTTCAGGCCTAAATGAGCCGATGACAGCTCCTTATTCATTTAGAATACTCTTGGTCGGGATGTCTACCTTATCCAGTGCCTAGGCGATCATATCTGTATATGAAACAAGCCTCGGGCGCACAACAACCTTATGAAGCTCAATTTCGGCGATATCTCAGGGGTGATTATCTGAATCAGTGGCTGCATATTTCAGCTCCTCTTCTAGTATTTCCGCAATTCCATTCCATGACTTGACAAAGTGTACCCCAGATGTAGTAGTGTCTGAAATAATATCACCTTCTGGTTGCTCTTCAGTTTTCTTTGAAGCCTTTTTGGGTGCCATAGCTTTGTGTTCTCTTGAAAACCTGTAACAGAGCAGAATTTAGCTTTGAAATGATAATATGAACGTTTCAAAAATTTATTTCTAGTATATCATAATAGCATTGAGATTTGTACCTCTGTTATGAATTTAAGGCTCTTAATGCAAAAGATATTCCCAAATATATACATTTAATGTTTGTACTTGAGCTTCCCCAATATTTTCAAATATAATAGAAACTTACCAAATCGAACAATGCCGCATTAAATATCATTCATCGAAAGTTTAGACATTAAACCTTGTTTCTAAATTAGCGTTAATCTTGATTTAAATTTGAAAACATTCTTATCAGAGTTTCAGAACTTTTGATGTCAAGGAAATGAGTCATCGAAGAATCCTGATAGCCGAAATCGCAATGTATTATTTAAGTTAAAATCATTTTATTATCTTAATTAATCCAGATTAAAAAAAAATCGGGATTTCATTCATCGGGAAATCAGGGATCGACAAATCGGGAAATCCGATGTCATGAAAAGTGCTGCTCACAAAACCGCGAACCCCGATATCCCGATATGATTATTAACTCTTAATCATGCTTAACAGTAATTAGATTAATTCCAAACCTCACTTAAGGATTAACTGAAATCGGGGATCGGGAAATCGGAAAATACGATGACAAGTTTCTTTGTTCTCACAAAATCGCGAATCCCGATTTTGCGATGAGATTAAATTAAAGTTACAACCCTTTTTAATTCTGATTTAAGTAAATGATGTTTTAATTAAGGATTAATGTATCGGGAAATCGGGAATCAGGATTTCGCTATTCAATTTCCGTTGAACATTTGTTCATTCAAAACTCTAAATCCCGATATTCTGATTTAAAATAAAAATTCCTTTAATTTTTTAACATTACTGTTCATTTAAAATGTTGTTTGAAAAAGTGTTTGAAATTTATGTTCATTTAGATTTTTTCCATTTTTTGTCCGAAAATAATAAATAAAAGCATCGTGAATTTATCGGTGGTGAAATTGTTGTTTTAGGAAATTTGGAAAATACAAAGACTTCAGAAATATAAATTTCCATCCTCAAGATCAAAAATTCAAGGTCTATTTCAACATAGGCTCCAACTGGGGACCTCGTCTCCCTGTAGGATGAGGAGAATATGCAGACTCAGTGCCTTCATTGGGTAATGGGGTCAAGAGTTTATTTCTGATAAACTGATCAAGGAGTAAGAAAAGATAACGCGTACGGTCTTTGAAAACCTTTTCAAAACTTATCACTTATTTAAAATTCAGATATAGTCTTTTTCAAAATTCTCCTTCTCAGTCCAAAATCGAGTTATTATTGAGATGATTAGAACAATCTTTAGAAGCTCAACAAATTATTAAACATTTCATCTTGCATCAATCAAAATAAAATTCATAATTTTAAAACTGGGAAGCTCTATTTTACTTAAGACGAATATCCATTTTTTGAAAGATTGATAACTATAATAGGATTTACAGATAAGTATGACAACCTTACAGATACCTCAGATATTGCTTCACTGCCAGCAGGCCTGTTCAGTACCCCGGTGAAGTTATCTGTCCCTTTTTACTGAATTTCCTTTCACCTCTTTGAATGCTAATTTTATGTTTAGACATTGCTTCACTGCCAGCAGGCCTGTTCAGTAACCTGGTGAAGTTATCTATTTTTTATTTTTAGACAAGGGCAATCATTTAAATGAATTTCCTTTCATCGTCTGTATGACTAGATGGGGGAAATCAATTATGAATTTCCTTTCACCATCTGTCTTATAGTTAGCTCATGCTTACAAAGCGGGGGAAATCAGTGATATTTAATATATCAGGGTTGGTGATCTGTGTAAAATTTTATAATAACGATTTGTCAACTTGTTTTGATTATTCTAGACCAATTTTTCTCAACCTTCAAAACCTCCTAAGTCTGTAGAGAAAAAGGGAAAACATTTTRAAGGGATCTTCTTTTGAGCAAGATTTAAAGTTCAGACAAACTGTTAAACAACTTAAGAAATATAKWGTTAATCTCAAACTTAACCATTTTTAGTCAGAGAGAAAAACATGAAAACTGACCTAACTGAAYTCAATCATTTGATGATTTTCAAAGTCAATACAAAATCTCTTCAACTCTGATACAAWKTTTTTAAAAGATAAYACYGAGGGTATTAAAGGAAACTTTTCAAYAATGTAAAACYAKAATACCTCAGATATAAATTCAAAAATAACTCTRTGGATTAAAATTATTATTATCATTATTATTATTATTATTATTATTATTAATATTTTTTTTTTWAYAAAGTAGTTTTTYGAAAATGTGAGAAAGAAACGGTATATACAAATTTATTTTATTTTWTTCTATTTTTATTTATTTTTATTTTTATTTTTTTATTCYATGTAATGCTTTAAGAATCRTGCATTAACAGGGGCATTTAGGATCTTACCATCTAAATTTTCCAGTAGAAAAGAGTTTTTACCTTCAGAAGATGATATTTTAAAAGGTCCATACCAGATGTGATCAAATTTACCGTTTTTTCCTAAATCTTCCTTTCGAGCATCCCACCTCAGAACTAAATCTCCTAGAAGAAAGTTTATGTTCTTGGCCTTGCGATCAAATAGCAACTTCATATTATCCTGGTACTTCTGTAGTTTTTCATCTATTACGTCCCTGTGTTGTTGAACTTCTATCAGCTGGTTTATTCTTCTGGTGAGAGGATTTAGCTCTTTCTTCTCGTCCTGCCACAGCTTCATCACAAGAAGTGCTAAGTTTATGGGCAACACTACATCTGTGCCATAAACCATTTGAAATGGTGAGGTACCAATTGATTTCTTCATTCCTATTCGATTTGCCCATAAATCATACTTTAAATGTAAGTGCCAGGATTTTTTATTTTCATTTAAAACTTTCTTAATTATGCTGATCAAACTCTTATTAGAAGATTCATCCAGACTGTTTCCTTGTGGATAATATGTTGTGGAATGTCCCAGCACAATGTTATATTTTTGGCAAAAACTGATCATTGCCATTGACTTGAAAGCCTGTGCATTATCTGTTACTATCTTTCAAGGACAGCCAAATCTTGCTAATATATTCTCTTCCAAGAAATCTATAACCACTGAATCAGTGGCCTTCCTTGTAGGAATCGCCTCCACCCACTTGGTGAAATAATCTGTGGCAGTGAGAATCCACCTATGTTGGGCGCTTGAATGTGGATTTATCTCACCTATGAAATCAAGTCCCCATTGCTAGAAAGGAGCTTTTGCTTTGACTGGTACTAACAACATAGCTGGTAACTTTTGTTTTCCAGTGAAAAATTGGCAAAGGTTACAAGCTCTTACCTTAGCATTTACATCAGGGAAAAGCTTGGGCCAATAATAACCAGCCCTTAAAATTTTATATGTTGTTGCTCTCCAAGCATGATGCCCTGCACAGACCCCTTCATGAAACTGACTGATGACTTCCTCTGTCTCTGATTCAACCAAGAAAACTAAAAGGAAACCAAGCGGGTCTTTCCAGTATAATTTTTTCTCAGAAATGCAGTATTTAACTGCATGCAGTTTCAATGTTCTAGCTTTGGATGGTGACAAACCATATGGACATTTCAAAGTTAAAATATAGGTTACTATATATTTATACCAATTTGACGACATGAATTTGTCCTCGATCTTGTTTTTGATTATTTGATCATTGATTTCATTCACATCTATCCATCCTTCTTCCTCTTGAGAGTTGTTCATACCAAGAGCTCGAAAATTAGATTCAGCTAGCAATCTAGCTAAACCCTGTCCTTTTACTAATTTAGTTGGCTTAACCTCCAAGTCAAATTCTTGAATTTTTGCAAGCCATCTACCCCTCTTACCGTCACTGTATTCTTGTACTAAGATATCCTTTACAGCGTTGGTAGGTACATATGCAATGATTTTGGAATGTAATACATACGTTCTAAAAGCCTTCAATGCTTTAACCATTGTGTAAGCTTTCTTTTCCATTATATTTTATTTAAGCTCAGCATCTCAGAGGCTTTTACTAAAAAAGGTGATGGGTTGCTCAAAACCCTCTTCATTCTTCTGGAGAAGAACAGCAGCCAACGTATGTTCTGAAGCAAATGAAAAAATGAAGAACTCCTTAAGATAATCTAGACTTGCAAGTACTGGAGCCTCGCTTATAACTTTTTTAATGTGAGAAAAGGATGCCTTTGCTTCTGTTGTCCACTCAACTTCGTTGCTCTTCCTGAGCATACCTGTAATCAATTTAACAATCTCAGTAAAGTTAGGGACAAATCTTCTCAAAAAGTTTATTTTTCCTAAAAAAGATTGAATCTCTTTAACATTTCTAGGAATCGCTAATGTTTCTATGGCCTCTACTCTCTTAGGATCGATTCTGATACCATATCGAGATACTATATGACCTAACAGTTTGCCCTCCTGCATGGAGAAATGAGATTTTTTTGGATTTAATGAGAGACCAAACTTACGACATTTTTCAAAAGCTCGTTTTAAATGAATTATATGATCTTCATCTGATTTCGAAAAAATAGTCAGATCATCCAGATATATAACTACAAACTTATCTCATTCATCGACAAAGGCAATATCCATTGCTCGTTGAAAAGTGGCTCCTGCATTCATTAGTCTGAATGGCATTTTATCATACATAAAAGTACCCCAAGGAGTGGTGAATGCAGTTTTTTCCTTATCAGGCTCACTAACAACAATTTGATTATATCCTGAAAAGCCATCAATCATGGACATCCTAGTAGCCCCTACTACTTTCTCCAGGACGTGATCCATTTTTGGAAGGACCCAACTCTCTTAACAAGAAAAGAAACTTTAGAGTAAAATAATATCCCATTTAATTTGAGGGATGGGCCAACTTGTTTAAACATGTAAAGGAACTCTAGGTCCATTAAGTATACAAATAAGGTTAAGGGATAAGGATCACTACCAACAAACAGATGCTCCACTTCTATTTTCATTGAGGTTTCACTAAAACCAAAATATTAATCAATACACAACATAGGTAAACCTTGAAAACAACGCAGGGTAAAATGCAAAATTTCACATGGGACTCCTCGACACACAATCGATAATAATAGTATACAAAACATAGAGGTAGGTGGTAGGTAAACACAGAGTTTTTCCAAGAAACGAAGGGAGGTTTACCCCAAACACACAGGGCATTTGATCACGAAAATCATTGGGAAATTGATCACAGAATTCATTGGCCATTGATCACAAAAATGTTTGGGCATTGATCACAAAATTCATTGGGAATTGACAACAAAAAATAGTTGGGCATTTGATCACTAAATCCGTTGGGTAGTGATCACTAAAATCATTGGGCATTTATTGCAAATATCTCTAGGCGTCGATCAATAAAAGATTTGAGGTAATTAGGGTAAATGAAGAGTGTTCCTTTCCCACCACAAAATATATTTAATCATAAAAAAATGCATAGGAAAAAGGGTGAATGCAGAATATCGCAGATATTGTGTCTTCCCCCAAAAATGCAGAGAAGTGGTTTACTTTGCTAGGAAAGTGAATTAAGACAAAAAAACACAGAGAAGGAAAGAAAAGTGCATTGAATACATGTATAAAAACATTAAGCAAAGGAGGTAGGATCAGAGCTTGGGTCTCTTCATAAAACACAGGGAATACATGTATAAAAACATTGATAAGAGGGGGTAGACTCAGATCTTGTTCTCTTCACAAAAACGCAGAGTTTAAATGTATGAAATCATTGGGAAAGAAGGCAAGAATAATTCTTAGGATCTTCCTAAAAATGTAGAGTTTAATGTATGAATTCATTGGGCAAGAAGGAAGGCATAGAGATGAGGATATTCCTAAAAACATAGAGTTTGAATGTATGAAATTGTTGGGCAAGAAGGAAGGCACGGAGCTGAGGCTCTTCCTAAAAATGCAGAGTTTGAATGGATGAAATCATTGGGAAAGAAGGAAGGCACGAAGTTTAGGATCTTCCTAGAAATGCAGAGTTTGAATGTATGAAATCATTGGGAAATAAGGGAGGCACAGAGCCTTGGGCTCCCCCCAAAAAATGTAGAGAATAAGGATGCAAATGTGCTAGGCAAGGAGAGAAGGCACAAAGGTGAAACAAGATGGAAACACCAGGAAATGCATGTATACCAAGATGGGCGAATGCGTTTAATTGCAAAGGTTAAAGAAGGGTTTTCCAAGATGGTGTAATTAAAAACGCAGAAGGGAATCAAGTGAAAATGCCATGGAATACATTTGTACAAAATTGCTGAGGGAGAAAACTCAAAGTTTAGAAAAAAAGACACATAGAAAATCACTCAGAGTTCAACACACAAAGATTTAATAAATTTTATAGGATGGAAAATATATAAATTCTCATATGTATCGTTCGATAGCCACACGGCTTTGCAAGGCCATCAAACAATAGACTAATTATAAAAAAACATATATACAATAAAAACTTAATATAATGAAAACTCAAATAAAAATGTGGTGACCGACGAAGATAGGATTGATGGCGATCCTTGGTGACTGACGTTCGCTTCCCTCTTCCTCTTTCTAACCATTGAGACTTCACTGATACCTCCCAACCAATGCTAAGGGTAATATTCTTCCCCCTTAGCCCCCTGAGCCACAAATGGGCATTGCACAACAAAAAAAGAATCATCTAGCTCCTAGATCACCTCGCAAAGTATATCCACCACTCTCTCTCTCTCAAGATGAGTATCCCAAATCTCACAAGTAAAACCATTCATAATTTCTCCAGCATAACATTACTCATAGCCAATGTGATCCTTTCCTCCTCTCAGCCATTTGTTTTATAGAATTTCCTTAGTGACAAATTTCCATTTGCACATTTAATTTGTTTACTTTTTAAATTTAGTTAGGATTTATTTCCCCCATACACTTGTCACACATTCCCTTGTTGCACAAGTATATCCGCAATTTAATTTAACTAAAAGTCAATTTCCCTCATCCATCCTAAAAGTGCTCCTAAAATCACTCCTAGTTTTCCATTTATTCCTTTTATTCTAATTTATGATTGATGCCTTTCTAAAGCAGAGTTGAGTTATAATTAGGAATGTTTTCTAGTTAGACTAGACTCTAGATACCTTTCTATGCTTACATATATTATTTTATGCTTTATTCCTTTTTACCTTAAATTCCAATTTGGTAATTACTTGCACAATGTGTATTAAATCACTCTTTAGATTTATTTATTTTTTATTGATTTCTTAAATTTATTTATTTCATCCCATCATTATTTAATATATAAAATTAGTTTTTTATTTATTGTGCCCTCCCATTAACTTAGACTTAGGCTTAGCTAAATTTTTATTTGTAACATCTTAAACCATTAGGAATTATGATTAATAAGTTCAGTCTTTAATTAATTAATTAATCATTTAATTAATTTGGTAGTCCTCATGATTTTACAAGGTTTAACATTTTCTCAAGGTTTTCTAGGCCACCTAGATTCATTGACTCACCTTTTTAAATTTTGTGACGTGCCCTTCAAGATTCACTCCATGCTCCAAAGCCTTTGGTTCAAATTTTAATTACACGACGTTCCCTTCAAGACGCACTACGTGCTCCAAGGGTGCCACTCTCCTTTGACTGGTTTTGGTATTTTTCCAACCCTTGGAGTCAATACTCCATTTAAGAGACCTTGTGAGAGACTAAGGGATTGTAAGAAATAAGGTCCCTTTCTTATTTCGCACCCCTTAGAATCATCATGAGAAACTCTCTAAGTCTTCCCTCGCGACATTGTGGATCTCTTGAACTAGGTAATCATTAACCTATAATTTGAGCCACGATGGGAGTGATAGTAGGCTATGACAGGGATGTTGCCACACTTCTCCCTCAATATATGGTTGTTGTGCATGGCCCCTTTAGTCCTTATGTGAGTCAAATTAGCAAGCAATTGTCATCCAACATCCATCAATGAAACATTGTCAAAGATCCATAAACAACATCATAATATAATCAATCATATGTCACATATGCATAAATGAAAAACTCAAACTAATACAATCCACTCCCTGACTCAATCTGGAGTCCAAGGAGCTTCACAGTGATTCCATCAACATCCTCAATTTGTCAACTATCCTTCACACTGAGGGGAAACTCGTGAATAACATCTGTCACTACCTTGATATCATACAACATAATCATAATCCATCAACATCATCATAGGAATCCATAAACGAAACATACAACCATATACTAAAACCAGATCACTTGCATGCAAGTGTCCTCAAAGAATAAGTCCATAACATGTGCTTACAATAGTGGGATTTTACATACACCCCCTCTTGCTTTAAACTTCATCCCAAAGTTGTACAATATATAAGTGTAGTGTAAAATCATATGACAATATCTATATGTCTAACTATAAAAAAGAATTGGAAACTGTTGGTGCATATCATATGCGTCCTCCTAGGTGGTCGAGTGAGGACTAAAATTGTCCTAGTGGACCTTGACCTGATCGACTGTTCAACATCGAAGTTGTCGAATGCGATGGTCCAAAATGCATATTGGCTACATCGTGAGTGCACCCTCGTCTAACACCTGCAAGGAACTTATGTCAATAAAATGTGTAGGATCACTAGCATACTGTCTCAAAATAGATACATGAAAAACATCAAGCATACGCCTCAAAGAATCAGGCAAGGCTAGTTGATAGGGCCCAAGCCCTTTCTTTTCCACAAATTCAAAATGTCCCACAAACCTAGGATAGATTTTATCACCCTTTCCAAACTTGATCGAACTCTTGTGCAGTTTCACCCACAAGAAAACTCGATCACCAACTTCATAATTACGGTCAACGTGACGTGCATCGACATAATGCTTTTGTCGATCTTGCACTTCATTTATTTTTCCATTTCTTGGATCGCTTATGGTTCTACCAAGACCCTATCCTCAAGTCGATCCCAGCTCAAAGGCATATGACATGGCTACCCATAAAGAAACTCAAATGGTGTCATCTTAATGGTACTTTGATAGTTGTTATTGTATGAAAACTCTACGGGTGGAAAGAACTCTTCCCAATGCTTCCTTTTGGTCCATCACATACATACACAACATATCCTCCAAGATTTGGTTTGTTCTTTCTGTCTGCCCATCTGTCTCAGGGTGGTATGTTGTACTAAGGTTAATTTGGGTTCCCAAGGCCTCTTGGAAACTAGTCCAAAATCATCCTGTAAACAACAATCCTCGATCAGATATGATCCTTTTAAGCATGTCGTGCAATATCAAAATATCACTAATAAAAACTCTAGTTATTTATGGTGCCTGATACATTGTATGCATAGGGATAAAATGTGCACTCTTCGTAAGAGTTTCCACTACCAAGAAAATCAAGTGGTTCCTCCTTTTCGTCAGTGGAAACAAAACAATAAAGTCCATCGAAATGAATTCCCATTTGGATTCCAGAATAGCGTGTGGTTGTAGCAATCCAACCGGATGTCTATGTTCAGCCTTCACTTTCTAACATTCTAAACACCTTTCCATGTAGCTAACTATTTCCTCCTTCATTCCTTTCTAGAAGAATAAGGGCTTAAGGTCTTCCCTCATCTTCGTGACTCCTAGATGAGCCACGTACACTGCACTATGAGCTTCGTTTGATATCAAATTTATCAATTTGTCATTAGGAGGTACATAAATCTGGTTATTATACCTTATTAGTCGATACTTTTCCAATGTATATCCTTCAAACCTAGGTACCAACATGGCGTCTCATCTAATATTTTCCTTAACCTATTTATACTAGTCATCATCGGATTGTATAGTGAGAATATTTTCTCGAAGATTCATATGAGGAGGTATCGCCAAAAATATGTATGGTCTTCAACTTAATGAATCTGCCACTCTGTTCATTGTTCCTTTTATGTAGGTAATCTCAAAATCGTACTCACTAAGCAGTTCTGACCAACGCCTTTGTCATGCGTTCAATTCACGTTGTATAAAAATGTGTTGCAAGACAAAATAGTCTATTTTTAGTTTGCATTTCCATCCAATCAAGTAGTGTCTCCACACTCTCAAGGAATACACAGTGGCTAATAAATCCAAGTCATGTATCGTGTAGTTCTCCTCATGCTTTCTTAATTGAGCCTTGCATCAAGACTCTGCCTAAGCCTTCCTTGGATGCGTCTGTGCATACCAAGAAGTCCTCGTCCATGTCGAGGACCTTTAGTATCGTTGTTTTCATCAAAAAATCCTTGAGCCTTCGGAATTATTCCCTTCATTTCTTGTTCCATTCAAACTTCTTGTTTTTCTTCTACAATTCCGTGATCGGATTCGCTATCTTTGAAAAACCTTCGACAAACCATCGATAATATCCTGCCAAACCCATGAAGCTATGTACTTCTGGTACGCTCATCAGTGTAGGCCATTCCCTAATAACCTCTGCCTTTGTTGGATCCACAACAATTCCTTCTCCATAGATAACATGCCCCAAATAATGAATCCTCAATTGATAAAAATAGCATTTCGACAGTTTCTCGTATAATTTGTTCTCTCGTAAACACTATAGTACCAAGTGAAAATGTTTGTCATGTTCTTCCATCATCTGAGAATATATCAATATGTTGTCAATGAATACTTGAACACTTGAACAAACTTGTCCAAGTATTCGTGAAACACCCTATTCATCAAGCTCATGAATACCCCTATGGCATTTGTCAATCCAAACAATAAAACAATAAACTTGTAATGCTCAAACCTTGTCTTGAATGCAGTCTTATGAATGTCATCCTCTTTAATATTTAACTAATGATATCGTGATCTCAAGTCAATATTTGAAAACATATTCATGCCCTTCATTTGGTCAAACAAATCATCTATTCTTGGCAATAGATATTGATTCTTGATCGTTGCCTTGTTCAATTGACGGTAGTCAATATAGAGTCTCCACGACCCATCCTTCTTT
>JZKD02S0189944.1:73333-88786 GCA_000966675.3 Picea glauca | reverse complement strand
ACATGAAAATATGTAATATAATCAAAGTTGCGTTCCAAGAGACGTACCCTAAGGAATCTTCAGTGTAAAGTAGGATCGTGCACACGGTATATTCTGTTTAGCTGCGACACAACTATTTGAGCATCTAGATAGACCCAGAGTC
The DNA here is from genome assembly GCA_000966675.3 of Picea glauca. NCBI lineage: Eukaryota > Viridiplantae > Streptophyta > Pinopsida > Pinales > Pinaceae > Picea > Picea glauca. The sequence continues at coordinate 88,644 of JZKD02S0189944.1, read as the reverse complement.
GAGAGATACCTAATGACAAAGTGTCACGAAGAAACTCAATAACTGCGCTATACTCAGCAACATTGTTTGTGGTGTCACCTAAACATATCCCTCCGGAATATAACAATTGACCTTGTGGTGTAAATATTACCCAAGCTGCGGAGGCAAGCCTCCGCGTGTGTCGACTAGCACCATCCGCATACCCAATGAATACCTTGGACTCACTTGACATATGCCATAGTGATGAAAGATAACATTAATGACACGTCCATGACACGTTTTTCAAAAGAAACCAAAGAAAGTAATAGCACACAGACTATACATATGCTACAAAAAGTTACCCACAGTGACGATGCTATGAGTAATACTTCTTGAGGTAGAGCTCATTTCTAGGCTCCGCCAAAGCATTCCCTTCAAAATTGACGGGTCCGAACCACATGGGTTTAAAACCTAGCACCCTTCTTTAAAACCTCCTTAATAATGAAGGGTCCGAACCACATGGGTTTAAACTTTCCTACCCCCAGGGGGTCCTTATCTTGGTCATAAACCAGGACAAGGTCACCCTCAGAGAAAACCCAAGGATGAACGGACCTATCATATTGACACTTAACCTTATGTTTATGAGCCTCGTTGGCCAGGGCCACATCGCGATGATATTCATCAAGCTACTCAAGGTGTACTAACCGTTCTTCAAGTGGAGAAGTGTCTGGCAATAACTGTACTACCAATTTCAGAGATGGAATTTGACATTCGATGGGCAAGACTGCCTCCAGCCCATAAACGAGTTGGAAAGGTGAGAAACCAGTTGCAGTCTTCACTGATGTTCGGTAAGCCCATAATGCCGAGTATAACATCAAATGCCAATTGGATTTGGCTGAGTTGATGGTTCGCTGTAGCATTGTCTTAATAGTTTTGTTAACAGCTTCCACCTGCCCATTGGCTTGGGGATAGTAAGGTGAGGAATGTTCTTGCCGTAACCCAAGCTTTGACGTTAACTCAGACATCATTTGGTTCTGAAAGTGACTGCCATGGTCAGTAAAAATCTCTCTCGGGACGCCGAACCTTACTATGATTTGGTTAAATAAGAAGAGAGTTGTAGTCTCTTCATCATCTTTGAATGTCGGCATAGCTTCGACCCACTTAGTGAAGTAGTCGACGGCTACAATGATATAGTGGTGCCCCCTGACTGATGGGAGGTTGCAAGTAGTGTAATCAATCCCCCATTTAGTGAAGGGACCGACGGTGATGACAGAAAACATGGGAGCGGGATGTGCCCTCATCTTCCGTGAGAAGATTTGGCACGGATGGAACTTCTTGACTGACTCGATACAATCTTTAATAAGTGTGGGCCAGAAGTAACCAGCTCGTAAGATCTTTTGGGCTGTTGCCAACCCGGACAAGTGACCGCCACAAGCTCCTGTATGACAATCGTTGAGCACTATGATGGCCTCCTCATGAGTGATACATCAACGCAAGATACAATCTACACCTCTCCAATAAAAAGTATCATTGAGTATAAGATAATTCTTGGCCTAATGGCGTATCCGCCGACGCTCATCACGAGAAGAAGAGGTGGGGCACTTCAAAGTCTAGAGATAGATCAGTATATCTCTGTACCAGGGGTCAGGTGATTCAATCAAAAACATATCACCCCGGATATGCGATTCCTCAGGCACAACGTCACCTGACTCAACTGGAAGTTCTGAAATAAGCTCTGTGAAGACCAGTGACTTCTTAGACTTTGCTGAAACAAAGTCTAAGTCAAATTCTTGGAGGATGACCATCCATCTACTGATTTTTCCATCGATAACTCATTGTGTCAACATGTACTGAAATGGATTCACGACAACAACGACAGTGGTCTTACGAAACAGAACATAGTGACGGAACCGTTGAACAGCCTGGACTGTTGCCAACACCAGTTTTTCGAGATGGGTATAATTAAGTTCCGGTCCTACAAGGCCTCGTCTCAGGTAATAGATCACGTATTCAGAAAATGAATCATCTTCCTAAAATAAAACCATGCCTATGGTTGACTCTACGGCAACCAGATATAATAGGAAATCCTTGTTATAATTCAGTGGCTATAGAAGAGGTGCAGTTGTAAGGGCGTATTTCAATGCATCGAAAGAGCGTTGTGCTGCTTCATCCCAAAAAAAGGGAAGGTATTTCTTCAGTAAACGCATGAAACCCTTGGTGATTTCGGCATAGTTGGCGATGAAGCATCGTAAGAAGTTCGCCTTGCCTTGAAGACTCTAAAGTTGTAAAATTGTGCATGGGGGGGCAACTGGACTATTGCCTCCACCTTAAGAGGATCGACCATAATCCTCGTTGTTGAAACGATGAAACCTAACAAACATCCTGACGTGACACAAAAGATGCACTTGTTGGGATTTAAGTGAATCCGGAGGTAGCGACAGCGTTCGAAGATGAGTCGGAGGTGCATAGGATGATCTTTTCGCTTACGAGAGAATGATGCTAAATCATCTAGATAGGCCTCGACTATATGTTTGAGGTCATGAAATGCAAAAGACATGGCCCACTGGAAAGTGGCTCCAGCGTTCTTGAGACCAAAAGGCATTTTTCGATAGGCGAATGTACCCCACGGACAAATGAATGTCGTTTTGTGTTGGTCCTCAGGTTTGATTTGGATTTGGTTATAGCCTGAGAAACCATCCATGAACGAAAAGGCTTCACAACCGATGCACTCATCAATGATCTGGTCGATGAATGGGGTTGGATAATTATCTTTTGTACATGCCTTGTTCAAATCACGGAAATCGGTACAAACACGAATCGTGCCTTGTTTTTTATCGACTGGCATGGGATTTGACACCCACTGAGTCAAGTGTATAGGGTATATGAACCCTGCCTTAAGAAATTTCTCAACCTCAACTTTCATAGCTGTTTCTTTCCTAGGATTAACGGGACGAATTTTTTGTCGAACAGGCTTAGCGTCAGGATACGTAGTGATTTCGTGTTCAAATATTCTCGGATCGATGCCTGGCATTTCCTCGTAAGACCAAGCAAAAACATCGTGGAATTCTTTAAAAAGATCTGTGTAAATCTGAATCTCTTCGGGAGAGCAATCCACTTCGACGAATACATTCTCCATGATGTCGGGGTTTCGGTAGATGTTAATAGGTATGGTTGTAGCAATAGTCTCCATATTGCCCTCTGCATAAATATCTTATGTAGCTAAGAGGTTAATGGGACAAGGCTGATCTCCCGTCATGGTGATAGTGAATTCTCCTGCCTTGATTCGGTGTAACTCTGGGAGGAAGTATGATCTGTGATGAAGATCTTCCCATGGTTTCTCCGGACCAGTCATTTCTTTGATTATAGCTTCATCAGAAGGCAAGACTAAATCTAACAAATCAATATCGGTAAGAGAATCCTAAGCCTAGATAGGCTCTAGGAGTGGATCCAACTCTTGTGTGGGAATCGGATCAGGAGTAGTTGAAGCTTGCTGGACCAAAGAGTACGCAACTTCAGCGGCCGACAAGGGCGTGGCCATGCCAGCATGCCCTGTCTCATCCATCGTGGTTGATGGGGAAGGAAGAGTCCACGGATCCTAAAAGTAAGTCGTGTGAAACAACGAAACATGAAAGATCTCATCCTTGTGGTGAGTCGATATAAACTTGACATCGCCATGAGAAGGTGGGTAATCGAAAGTACCCATCAAAGATGGGCACAAACCAAATCCTATGTTAATGACACCAGCTTGAGGATTATCAACCATGGGAACCGTGGATGCCCCCAAAGCTGGGTCAGGTCGAGAGAAGGATAACTGATCAATAGTCACTATCCGGCCTTCATGTGGAAACAATAAGACTCGGAATATTGTAGCGACCACCGTTTTCATTTCATAAGTCCAACTACGACCTAACAATAGATTGTAGTCAATGGGAGCATCAACTACCTCTACTTCGATGCACACGGTCTTCCCCCCTAACTGCACAGGGAAAGAAGGAATGATGCCATGCGGTCGAAAAGAATGACCATCGAACGCAGTGAGGAGAGTAGGTGACGAAGACAACTCAGGTTGACCAATGGCTTTCCAGCATGCTAATGACATAACACAAGTCGAAGCGCCCTCGTCTACCACCGTGCGGAAGATATTCCGTGTAAAAGTTTTTGTGGGATGAGCCACTACTATCTGAAACGCGACATGGTAAGGAAAACGAGGTTTCAAATCAGTCGTATCTAACATGATGGTACCCGGGTTACAAGTCTCAGTAGAGCTTAAAGCAGTCAACAAGGCTTTCGTCTGAGCAGGGAAACTTTGGAGGACTTCCAAAGTGGACATAATGCAAGGGGTTTGTGATAAATCTTCCACCACAGAGTAGTTCTGGGTGCCCCTTGCATTTGGATTATGAGAAGCTCGCTTAAACACACCTTTTGGGATGCGTTTCATTGTCTCACCCAATGTCTTCTCGATCTGTAGGGGAAGAGATGGGATCTCGGCTTCTTTTCCCTTCTCAGAGGCGATTGGTTTGCTATAGTTTTGCGGTCTAGTCATTATGAAGGCATCACTTTTAACCATATATACATTTGTAGAAGATGAATTTTTTGGGGGAGGGAAGTTTTCTTGGCTGCCCCCTTTGGCACTTGCAGAAGATTGAGTTAAATTTTGCCCATGTTGAAATGGATTAGTCAACACGGCTTGTTGTTGTTGTGTGACAAACTTCTGGGCCTCCGCAAGTCGAGGGCATAGATGGGTCAGGTGGTCTTCCACACATAAGTTGCACAGATACCTCGCCTTCCTCTTTTATGTGGTGCCCTCACCAGCATTATCAGTTGGTTTTTTATCCCCCTTACTCTTCTTGCGTTGTTTTTTCTTCCCTTCGGGCTGCTGGTTGGCCTTTGGGTTAGACGTCTATATGGAGTGTACTTCCGACATTTGAGTAGGAGGAGTAGCGAAAGCAGTAGTCTGGTTGGCCGCTAAGTCTTGTATAGATAACTACTACAATTGTTTTGTCAATTGCTCAGCAGGCTTGGTTTGTTCCGAACCAACTATACCATCGGCATGTGGTCCAGCTCTCTGTCTAGTTTTATCCAGAATCGATCGTGGTGCATCCGGCAAGATGGTGTACAATAGACCAGACTGAGAATAGATAAGATCAAACTGTTGAGCCCTCATGAAGGCATCTTCCTTGGTGAAAACCCCTGAAGTCGCAACGTCTTTGGATAACTGTGGAACTAAAGACTTAAGGAACCACTCAAGAAGGAATGTTGGTGGGACGGGTACCTTGATAAGACTCTTTTGGCGTCGCCACTCTTGGATATGGTCCGAGATATGGTCTGTTTTCGTCTTCTTGAAATTGGCTAGCAACTCTGTTCCGGCGTCATATCTCACAGGTAACTGGAAATGGTTAAGGAAGGCCATCGCCATTTCGCCAAAAGAAGAGTATCGTGAACGATCAAGCTCAATGTACCATTTCGTGGCACTCCCAATAAGAGTGCATTGAAACAATCGCAACTGGACGGAGTCATCTTTCAGTGAGTTAGATGAACACCAAAGGTGGAAAGTAGTTACATGATCACCTAGATCTTCGTTAGGCTTGGCCTCAAACTTTGGGATGTCCGAAGGCAACTTCGTCGGCATAGGAGGCCAATGCAGATCGTGACAGATAGGATCATTTAACAACCGTGTCAAATCTGGCAAGTGTAATGTTGCCAAGAATGGTAGTTTAGGTTGCTGCTGATAGCTGGGATAAAAGGGTCCTGGAGTTTGACTGGCACCAAGTTGCTAGGAAAAGTTTGGCTGCTGGCCCAGGTTCTGGTAGAAACCATGGCCCTGACCAGCGTAAGGTTTTTTCATCTGAGGAGACATCATTGGCTGATTCCCCATGAAGAACATAGGATGTTGGGTGTTCATCGTGTTTGATGGACTTTGGGACGGATTACCCCTTGTCGGTCCCGATGGGAGAGGCATAGAATTTTGTTCGGGGTTCCATTGACTGTGGAAAGAATTACCCCAGAGCGACATTCTAGATGAAGGAACGGATCCTTGTCCTGAGTTCCAAGGTCCTGGTATATGTGTCCCCAACGCAGGAATAGTACCCTGTGCCAACGTAGACTGTCCAAAAATGGGTGTGCCCCCAGATGGGAAAGAAGCAGATGCAAAAGTGTTATTACCAAACGTCCCGTTCCAAGCAAACGGTGACGAACCTACCAGCTGAGTTTGCGCAGGTGTTCCTTGACTCCCGACTCCAAAAGGACTTGTGTGTGCAGGCTGCCCGACGGACTGTTGATGCAATCCACTAAGCGAAGGGGACGAAGGAGGGATATGACCCCCAACGTAAGGAAAAGCATTGAAAGGGACAGGAATGCCCCCAAGTTGACCTTGCAGAGCGGCATTAGAGCTCCCTGCCCCCAGACCCAAAGTCTGTAAAGTGGAAGAAGTGAGTGCAGGACTTGTACCTGAACTAGGCATACCGTATGAAAACGGAGGGCCTGTCGCACTAGGTGTGTAAGGAGGTGTGGCCGCCGCGATAGATGGGGTTGGTCCACTATGTGACGTAGTTGCGGCCAATACCATGGTGGCCCGGACCGCCGATAAAGGCAAGTTAGGAGAAGCTTCTCCTATGGTAGCAACAGTGATGGGAATGGAAGAAATCCCAGAAGAAGTAACATAATTTGGTTCCATAATTGGGTTAGGCACTGACAAGCTTTCGTAAAATTGAATTGGCACAATAATGTTCAGCCAAGTATCAGTGTTCAAGGTTTCAACCGATCCAATATTGGTGGTCGACTCCTCCGGGAGTTGTTCAGGCTCAATGGTTTGAAACCCGGTTGCTTCGAAAGACCCTCTTTGGTCTAGCTTCCACCTTAATGGTGGCGGGGGTGGCTCCAGTATAACCGGCGGCAGGCCCAAAATCCTTCGTGACCGGCGGAGCTCTGAATCCTCCACTGTGTAAGAAGATTCACGACACGCTAAGGTCTTCTACACGAACAAATAGTAACACACACTAAAAGAAAACCCCTAACAGATAAATCAAGCAAGCACTAAACTAGTTGGAAGAACAGTTACAACAACCAACACTAGAGCAACTTACCGGTGCAAGTGCAACTCGAATATGGAAGCACCCTCTGGGTATACTCTGCAAAGCGTGGCCCGATGTATGTCCTAGGTACCGTGGTATACCCCTGCAGTCACCTGTGTATGTCCCTAGAAAAGATTGGCAACTAGTTTTCCAGCACGTGAACAGTCACCAGGCGGGTATAGTCGATAGTCGAGTAGACCACAATGAGCAGGGTATCAAGCCCGAAACCTATCAAGGGTATCAAGAGAAAATGGTCCAGAAGACAACTGAGGACCTCGAATGGATTTGAGACCCACGAAGCTCCGTGGAAAATGCAAACGATGGAATCCCTTAACAAATCCTCGATATGTGTTCTCCACAACGCTCGGTCCAGCTTTGGAGGGGTTATCTCCACTACCTTTCCTTACACGACCTCGTGTTTAGCCCCTGTGTTAGAGGGGGGTCCTGGATAACTTTCCATAACTCGACTTCTACACTCCCTATTGATAGACTCCAATGTTTGGTTTGAGTGGCCTTGGAGAATTTACTCTCCAACCTATTCCAAGGCCCTAGTCCTGAGCTAGTGTATGCAACCTACAAATAGAAAAGTCTAATTGATTTTAATTAGCATTTATTTTAATGGACTTCTTAAGTCATGAGGTATGAAAGTGAAACTGATGGTGTGTAACAATACTCAAAGCAAGATGAACAAGAAATGCGTGGAAACAGAAACTTTTACAAAAATGCAAAACCAACAACGTTTCAACAAGAAAGACTTCTTTTCAAATTTACTAAGATTTCATGCAGTAAATATAAAGGATTTTCAATCATATCTGTGAGCTACTTATACTCTAAATGCACTACAAAAACTTATGCAAAAAGACTTCTTCCTAGCTACTGATGCAACAACGAAATCTTCAAACCAAGAAGAAAATGAAACAAGATTTTTTTTTTTTATTGCAAAATAACGCAACAAGGAAAAATGTTGACAAGAACAAAACACCAAGAATGAAAAGAAAACTCTGGCTTAAAGTGCAGATCGCAAAAGAATCAGAGCACAAAACGCGAAAAAGCAATCAAGACAGCACCGATTCTAACACTTGCCTAAAAACCACAAAACAAATATTTTTTCTATTTTGTCTTTTCTATCAAAACATCAACTAACAAACACAGGCTAAGGATAAGATGCCCTAACCCGCTGACTGTGCAGCTCTAGACTCTATACCCCTGAGAGGAGCTCTTCTTACCACAGGAGGGGATGACTGCCCCACCCAAGCTGAAAAGCTACCAATCAAGCCCACGACTGTCACCAAGACAGCATGTGTGAAAACGCGTGCTAAACTACAACCAAGCACGGGTACCCGCAGGCTAAGCTTAAACAGGTCGCGGGTCGATATAAAAACCAAGATAAAACAACACACAGGAAGCCCAGGCCTGAAAAACGCCTCTGGTATTGACAACCAGGGTCTCTAAAAGGCTTGGATGCTATTACTTCAACAGAAAAGGAAAATTTGCAAAAAAGAAAACAAATGCAAAGAATGACCAACATAATAAGGCAGACTGAAGAACAAGACAATAAACCAACCATACCCAGAAAGGATCTAGAAAGCCCCCTGAGAAGGTAAACTTCCGACAGGGAAGAGGAGACTGCCTCTCAAGCTTTCTGAGTGCTACGTGCTACTGAAACCTCTGCAGCAAGTGTTCAAACGCGGGCTACAGGAGGTTAGGGCGCGGGTTACATGCATGCAGGCCTTCTACAAGCCACGTGTACCTCTGTGTTTCCCGAGAATCAATGTCAAGCAACAATCAAGGAAAAACTGGCATTGATAACCAAGTTCCCTGCTAGCTTCGACCTAACAGAAAACAAATAAACAAAGAAACTAAAACTCTACTTCTTTGAACTACCCAAAAACCTTCAATGAAATATGGAAACCCTAAGAGTAAATATCCCCAGTGGATTCACCAATTCTGTTGTGGGGTTATTCTACCCTACGGACTAACAAGCTAGGACTTAAACTTGCATGCAGATCGTGACCCTTCAGAAACTACTTTTAACCTTCTACCCCAAATCTAAAACCCTTTTTCACATGCACACATGGGAAGAACCAACTAACCTTTTTATCGATGGTTGGTGTAGATCCTCCATTGAGCTTTATCCCCTTGCTTCTGCTACTCCTTCCAAAAAGCGATCGTGCAATCAAGATAAAACTACGCATGCATGTTATTGTTCTACTAGAGGATTAGAGATTACACATAAATCAAATAAAACATGTAAGACTCATGTATTTGGGATGGGAAAAGTATCCTTTTATTAATCTCAAGATGAATCAACTTACAATGATTGTAGAGACTGGCCACCATTCCTTGATCCTAATCCTGGGCTCCTCCTCTTCTTTGTCCTCCAACTGCTTTGCTTGAATTCTCCTAAAGCTTGAGGAAAGGAGAAAGGGTTGGGACAAAATGGATTCAACAATTGGGCAGAGTTTCTTTGCTATATTTTCCTCTCTTGAATAGTACCCCTACCCCTTCTTTTATAGGCTAGAAGGAGCTAGGGTTTTAGACGAACTCTCGGCCATGCATGGCTGGGAGTTCCAGTTAACTGACCCAAATCTTTTCGTTCCGTCGGAAACTTTCCTGATTTTTTTCTTTGTTAGGTAAACGCGGGCTGTAGTGGGCCAACCAGCATTCCAACGCATGCAGTATAAGGTCTACCAGCATTCCAACGCACCCAGTGATAGGTTAGGGCATGGGCTACTTAATTTAGGAGGTTTTTGAAGAGTCTGTTCAGCATGGCTTTGGAAATGATGGGCAATGAGTTGGCCTGATGCCAGGTATGCATGGATGGTGCAATTTAGGGTTATAACACCATTGGTGCCAGGAATCCTACCAGAAGAGGGCCGTTTCCCCATTACCTAATTCCCAGAAAGCATGTTGCATGACCAACTATCTATTCTACTTGGCTGTTGTCCAGATCAAGGAGCCCAGGTTATCCCTGTCCCAGCGGATGAGGCTCTTCTCTGCCATGTTTGGTGCGTATTTCTTCCTCCATAGTTTAGCACAGAGTTCCTTGGGGTTTTACAGCCAACGCCACCAGATTTTGGCACTGAGAATCTTGTTCATTATAATTAGATCTCTTAATCCTAGCCCTCCTTTCTCTTTGGGCTTACAGATCTTGTCCCAGCTGACAAGCGCAATCTTCTTTTCTTTAGCGAGGCCTTGCCAAAGGAAGTTCCTTTGCAAGCTTTTGATGGAAGTAAGAATGAACTTTGGGGCAGCCAACACAAAGAAGATGTAAATCGGGAGGGCTTGAAGGACGGCCTTGAGAAGAATGAGACGACTAGGGAGGTTTAAGGCTCTGAAGGTCCAAGAGGAAAGCCTTTTGGAAAAAGAAAACAGGAGGTGTTCCCAAGAGGAATTCCTGAGAGCATTGTCAATCAAGGGAATGCTGAGATATTTGGATGGAAGGGAGCTTCTGTTTAAACCAAGGATATCAGAAATGTGGTGCTAGACTTGAGGGAGAGTGTTAAAAAAGAAGATTAGGGACTTATCCTTGTTGCATTCCCAATCCTGAGGCTTCCGAGAAGGTCTGAAGGATCTCCTGGAGAGAGTTAGCTTCTCGGACAGTAGGGCTGGCCATTAAGAGGGTATCATCTACAAACTGGCTATGCGAGATGGGGCGAGAGATGCCGTGCAGGGGTAATCCTGTCAGAAGCTTATTTTCCAGGGCTGCATGAATGGACTGACTGAGACCTTCGTCCATGATTATGAAAAGAAAAGGGGATAGGGGGTCACCCTGTCTAATCCCTCTTGAGGGGGAGAAGGGTTTCGATGGGACACCATTGATGAGAAGAGAGAAGAAAGATGAAGAGGTAAGATTAAGGATCCAAGTGACCCAGTTTTGATCAAATCCAAACGCTAGAAGCATGGCTCACATAAAATCCCAACTGAGCTTGTCAAAAGATTTAGAGAGATCTAATTTGAGGAGAATACCTGGGGTCTTGCTTTTTTGTATGGAGTGGATTACTTCATGTGCTAAGATTACGCTTTCCATGATTTGTCTTCCCTCGACATAGTCGGATTGCTCTGGAGATATGATTGTTGGTAATATCGGCTTGAGCCTTCAAGCTATTACTTTTGTGAGGAGTTTATAGATGACATTGCAGAGAGCTATGGGTCTATACTACTTGGGTCGATGTGCTTGTCCTTCTTTGGGGACTAAGGCGAGGAAAGTTGCATTAAGATCTTGTAGGACCTTTCCAGTGGCCCTTGAGTCCTCCAAGATTTCCCATACCTCTGTTCGGATCAGCGGCCAGCAGTAGTGAAAAAAGTCGCTGGTGAAGTCGTCCGGTCCCAGAGCTTTACACTTGGGGGTGTCCTGAAGTGCCTGGTCTACTTATTCAATTGTGAACGGTCAGAGAAGGGCTGCATTTTTCTCCTGGGTTACGAGGGCGGGCACATGCCTTGTGATTTTCTGAAAAGCTTCCTGTCGATCTTGGATGGGTTCTGTAAGGAGGTCTTGAAAGTGCTTGATTAAATTTTTTTCCATATCATCATGTGATTGGATGGTTTCCCCTTCATCCGAAATGAGATGCATAATCTTGTTAGAATTACTTCTCTGGATAGCAGTGTGATGAAAGAATTTGGTGTTGCGTTCCCCCTCCTTGAGCCAGAGAATCCGTGACTTTTGTTTCCACAGGATCTCTTCCTGTTTCTTCCTATCTTCCAGTTGCTGGTTCACTCTCATTTCTTGGTCTTTTAGCTCATTCGTTAGCCCTTGCTCCCTGATCAGTCGTGAATCTCACCCATCTGCTCCATCAACTCTTTTTGGGAATCGAAGATGTTGCCGAAGGTATGTTTGTTCTAGAGTTTGAGTGTTTGCTTCATATTCTTTAGCTTTTTATGGAATCTGTACATTTTGGAACCATAGGGGATCTCCGCCTGTCACCACCAGTCTTGAATATTTGCTTGGAAATAAGGGTGGTCTAGCAAAATTGTTCAAACCGAAAGGGTTTTTTCCCAGGCATGGCCGGGACATCCACCCAGAGTTGAATGGGCCAGTGATCTGAACCAAAGAGGTTCAGGATGGTGGATTCCATTGCCACCCCGTCTAGCATGAGTGGTTCCGAGTCGAGGAAGCGATCTAGTTTGCAGGTAATTTGATGTACCCCCATCCTTCTATTTGTCCAAGTGTAGAGACCATTTCTAGCCTCCAGATCAATGAGGTGAAGCTCTTCTATTAGGCTGTTGAAGTCACAGGAGTCTCTATCCAATCTCCTCGATCCACCTTTTTTCTCCATCAAGGTGCGTATGATATTAAAATCTTCGCCGACAATCCATCTATTGCGTTGTGTGAGACTGCAGATATAACATAGGCTTCGGAGAAAAGCTTGCTTCTCCCCTGGGTTAGTCGGGCCGTAAACACAAGTCATATGCCCGGGCCGATTTGAGCCAATGAGCCTGTACTCTGTTGTGATAGTCCATTTGGTTGCACAGAAGTTTTCCATCAGCACTATGTTAGTGTTCCATAGGATATCCAATCCTCCAGCTGTTCATGTGGCATCTACAAAGGCTACTCCTCCTTGTTTCCAACAGTAGGGGAGTATGCTGTCCATATCCTCTGAGGTGCATTTCATTTCCTACAACAAAATGATATCTGGTGTTTCCACTAAGATCAATTCCCATAGAAACTTTTGTTTGCTACGACCATTTAGACTTATGATGTTCCATGAGATAATATTCATGATGACAGAGGGGTGGGGAGGGGAGGGAAATTGTTCGAGATCAGGTGGATCTACCCGGAGTTTACCATAAAGTTACCTATCTCTTGTATAAGCTTATTTGTAGATTTCCTCCCCCTTTTCTTTTCCTCTTTCTGAACTTTGCTTGGGTTTTTAGATTGACTGCCTTGGATTCCTAGGGCTTTGCCAGCTCGAGCTGTAGATCTTGCTGACAAATTGAGAAAAACTTTGTGTACCTTTCTCAATTGATCCCTAGGTATGGTGTAGAGATTTTGGTGCCGGTAGGCATTCTCAAGGTGGTCTAAATCCACCTCGACAAGATCCTCTTCCTCTAATTCCATTTCTGCATCCCCATCTTCTATCTCCTGCAGATCTAGTTGTTCCCGGGGTAGGCTCAGGGAAGGGGGAGCTGGTGCGTTACTCTGAGGGAGTGGGGAATTAATCTGGCTCTCGGTTTGGGGTTCATTGTGCAGGGATGATGCATGTGGTTTTGCAGCGGTTAAGGGGTTTTCGGGTTGATCTTGTAAGATAGAAAATTTATTGTTGGTAGAGGGATCTTTACTTACCTGGGATGCTTGTTTCCTGTTCCCCTAGAACCTTCTTCCTGCTGGCTATACAAAACCCTCCTTGTCTTTGTCGGTGTCTGAGTTTCGCTCCTTGTGGACCATATTGAGCGGACATTCTCTTAAGAGATGACCATGTTTGTGGCATTTCCTGCATCGGAAGGGAATGTGTTCATAGTCAATGGTTTGAGACTAGTCCTCGTCATGGTACTCCAGCGTGATGGATCCTGGCAGTGGCTTGGCTATGTTCAGGTAAACACAGATTCATGCATATGACGTGTATCTTCACTGCTTGGTGGCTTCTGAGGACTTTATGTAGATGCCAATGGTGTTGTCGATGCCTGCAAGGACCTCTTCCAGCCAAAATTCCTGAGGGAGGGAATACAGCCTAATCCATACCGACGCATAGGCAAAGCCTTCTTTTTCAGGGCTAAACTTTTATGTCCCGTATCTTAGGAAGAGGCCAGCTGAGTTGTAGAAATATGTCCCTCCATCAAAGATACGATTGTGATCTTCCAGGTTATGGAAGATGATAGTGAAGAATGCTTTGGATCCCAGCTGTAGGTCATAATGAACCCTTGGATTCCACCAATACTGGATCCATTTGATCAGATTCCTCTTAGAGGGCCATAACCCTAGAAACTTTCCTACCAAGGCATTGTCTCTCATGTATTACTTCTGCTCCTCTATGCGTGGTGAGCTTACTACATATTTTGGGGCCTGAGGCGCCTGTGGAATACATTTTTCGGTAGTCCAAGGGGCTGAAGCTTTTGCAGGGGTTGCCGCCTTGTTAGGATCAATATCCATGTCTCGATCCTTAAAGGTCCCCTCCGCTAGAAGCGCTATGCACAGGTCGGGAGGCATCTCAAACGTCGGCCTCTTCGCTCCAGCTGATGCATTCTCGTTGGAAATGACTTGGTTGTAGGAGATGCCAGAAGGCGTCCCCTCTCTGCGATTCTGGGGCCCCTGCGGGGCAACCATCGATAGGGCACAAATCGTGGTGGCTGAGGGTTTCGAAACCCTAGTTTCAGAGAGAGGTTAGGAATCACAGTGAAGCCTTAACCAGATTTCATGAAGGAAAGAACATTAATTAGAATATGAATCTAATAACTCAACTCAAAATTACAAGGATGCAGAAAGGAGAAACAATTCATGAATATTTCCCTAGAATATCACAATTCAAAGAACATCTAGAAGAAATTGGTGATACTCTAGATGAAGATGAAATTATAATGACAACCCTAATGGTATCAGAAGACCTTGGGATGCATTCATCCAAACGTTTTGTGCCAGAAAAGAGAAGTTAAACTTTGATAGTATTTTGGAAGAATGTTTTCAAGAAGAAGCTAGAGTAGCTAACCGAGAAGCATGACTATCAAGAGATGAAGATCAAGCCCTAGCTACTCATTCTAAAGGAGGAAGAAAGAGTTCTTACTTCCATAAATAAACTTATAAGGAGAATCACCCACAAAACAAATGCATACATAAAGAATCTCACCCTCCAAGGATATTCCAGGAGTTTCAGAAAGTTCAAAGAAGAGAAAAATATTTCTCATCCTACCAATGTTACCATTATGACAATATGGGACATATTACTAAGAATTGTCTAGCTTGATGAGAAGAATAAAATAAGAGAAACAAGAGGCATCAGCTGCATACAGTTGAAGATGAAGAGCCACCCACAAAGATGATACAAGAACAAATTGAAGACTATGTCTTAATATCTTCCCTCTTAGGATTAGTGTCACCTAGTGAGGACACTTGGCTCATAGATAGTGGTCCTTCCAAGAACATGAAAATTCAAAGAGACATTCTCTCTTTCCTTACAGAAAGGAAGTTTCCCCAAAAAGTTACACTTGGAGATGATTATCAATACCCTATCGAAGGAGTAGGAGAATCAAATTACAAACTTGATTTAGGGACCCCAATGAATATGAAGGATGTACTATATGTACCAGGTTTAACAAATAACTTACTTTCTATCTCAACTTTAGAGAATAAAT
>JZKD02S0189944.1:58194-70451 GCA_000966675.3 Picea glauca | reverse complement strand
ATCCCCAAAAGGTCAAAGTAGTCAAATTGTTTGCAAAGAATAAATTATTTAAATAATAAAGTAGAGTGATGAGTGTACTATAAGTCAAAGTGGATAAAAAATAAAATATTTAAATAATAAAGTCAATGGAGAAATTACTAAGTATACAAGTGGTTAGAAGTGGGTTAGCCCTAAAAAAAGGAAAATTGTTTAAGAGGTTTTAGAAGGTAAATAATAAAGTGAAATGATGAGTGTACTATAAGTCAAAGTGGATGCAAAATAAATTATTTAAATACTAAAGTTAATGGAGAAATTTCTATGTGGACAAGTGGTTAGAAGTGGGTTAACTCTAAAATAAGGAAAGTGGGTTAAGATGGTTAAAAGGTAACCTCTTGAGGAAGATACATGAAAGCATAAATAAGAGGAAAGACTCTCATTTTTATCACTTGAGAATATTGAATATCTACAATTGACTGAGGTAACCAAAGTATATCTAATACAAATTTCAAAGGGAAGGTGAAGTAAAGAAGACTGAAATTCAAGGGAGGATAAATTCTTTTGATGATGCTTTCTAAGGTACAGGTCATCTCACCATTTTCACAATAATTTTTTTTCAAGAATGATTAAGACTGTGAAATTTGGAAGCCATTGAGGAAACATATCTAAGTAGATGTGACAGAAATTTAATATTGTGGGTCACTGTATTTTGGATTTACACTCCGTGGAAAATAGGGTTTGTGGCTAGTCCTGAAACTAGTCTAAAACATGTGTTTCGAGTAAAAACGTCATAACTTCTTCATAACAGATCCAAATTAAGTAAGACCAAATGTATTAGTTAGAGTACAATCTGTAGTATTTTGTTTACCATTTTCAGATCCATACAACAAATATTCTGTGCGGGGAATGCTCTACAAGTTCTCTCTCTAGATTAAGCCAGAATTCAACAAGGTATGCCATTTTTTCTATAACTCCTTTTCTGAGAGGTTCCAAGTAGTGAAATCTAGAGGAATTGCATAAAAGACATTGAAGAAAATGGTGTACCATTTTCAGATCTTTATTCATTACAGGTACCTAGTTATGATTATTGCAATTTAGGTTTGTTGACTAATACAAAATTAGTCATGTGAGACTAAAGTAAAGTTTGATGAAAAGACTAGTCTCTTGTTGTTAAAGTTAATAAAGGTTTGCGGGTATGTGATCATATACACCAGGTCTATTAAATATTTATAAATCAGATTTGGATGATGAAATTGATAAGATATTTTTGGTTGAGGTATGTTACAGATAGAGTTTGTATAACAGTGAGGTTGTGGTACATGGTTTGATGTAATGGTTTATGGTATTTTGTTGCTAGAGAACGTTTTGATGGTTATATTGGTATATGTATTTGGTATATGGTTGAGGTACATGTTGGGTACATGGTTGAGAAAAGTAGTTGATGAGTTGGCACATACATGAGGTGTATAGTTGATGATTTGTGTACATCTTGATGAGTCATAGTTGATGAGTAGCTGATACATGATTGGTACATACTCGATACATGGTTGGAGACACTTGTTAGTAGTATTGTTGACACATGATTTATGGATGATGTAGCATACTTGTCTTGTTATATTATTAGAATCACATATTGATCTTGGTGATGATTATGAGTTGTTGTGTTATTCTTTGTTGATGCACATCTTTGAGAGTTGTCTTGGTGATTGATCTTGGTGAGTAGATCTGATTTGGTTGATAAGATTAATGAGACAGGTCATTGTGATAGGTTGTTTGGATAGGTTGTTGTGACAGGTTATTTGTACAAGTTTGGTGCATGGTTTATGCACTTGTTCATGGTATAGGTTGAGGTACAGGTTGGTGCATGGTTGATGCACTTGTTTATTGTACATGTTGATTACAATTTGTTTGGTACAGGTTGGTGCATGGTTGATGCATTTCTTTATGGTACATTTTGATTACAAGTTGAGGTACAGGTTGATGCATGGTTCAGGTTATTGGTACAGGTTGTTTGGTGCAGTTTGATTGGTACAGGTTTATAGTAGTATATATCACACTGATAGTGTGACAGTGGTTCCATCATTCTACTTATACATTAGGGCGATTGGACAGGGAAAGGACAAGTGGTTGTATCCACCTTCCGGCTAGCCAGAGAACATAAGGGATTGTAGCCTCCTTCTAGTTGTAGCCAGAGAATTGGGGAGTTGAAGCTTCCTTCATACTGTAGCCTAAGAAACTAGGGGGTTGGAGACTCCTTCCAGTTGAAACTAGAAAACAAAGGAAGTTGATGCTTCCAATGAATGTAATTCTTAAAGACATATAAGAAAACGAATTCTATGGTTTTCTCTCGCTTTGTCCACATAAAAGCATTGGTATACTGTGTATGTGTATGATTTCTCATTTGTTCATTCTTTATTTACTTTTCAACTATTGGATGATAATGTTACATTGGTATAACACTTGGATTTTATGGTTAAAAAGGATTAAATTTCTCTATTATTGATTCACCCCCCCTCTCAGTAATCCAACATATGTTGCGAGGTCTCCAAGGCCTTCAGATTTTATATACCAGGTTACCATCATATTGAGATCAACATGGATGTAACATTTGATGAAGATGAAACACACAATAAATCAAGAAGATCCTAGCTTGAAGAAGTATATGAAGAAGAACCTATGGCTCCCAAAGTTGTAGAACCAGTGAGGGAATTCATAACTTCCCTTGATGAGGATATTATAGAAGATCATGACATAATAGAATCCCAAGAACCTCCCCAAATGACGATCTCCGACAAGATAAATACATCATGGGAAAGGGAACTTATTCAAGATGGAAATAAATATGGTGCCCCAGAAGGAACCATGAGACAAGTCAAGAAACCCAAGACATTTTCTAGTTATATGGATTTGATGTGTGATCTCTTAGAGAAGGATCCTACTTGCTTTGAAGAATTTATTCAGAAGACAAAATGGGTAGATGCCATGACAAAATAATACCAATCCATGATAAATAATGATGTATGGGAAATAGTTCCCATACCAAAGAGCAAGGATGTGGTATCTTCCAAATGACTATACAAGATAAAAACATGTTTCTGATGGGAGTATTGAGAAATATGAAGAAAAATTTGTTTCTCGTGGCTTTTCTCAAAAGGAAGGAATTGACTATGAAGAGATGTTTTCTCCTATAGCTAGATGCACGTCAGTTAGAACCATCATAGATCTTGTAGCTAAGATGAAGTGGAAGTTACACCAGATGGACATGAAAACAACTTTCTTGAATGGTGTCATTGAACAAGAAGTGTATATAGAACAACCTCAAGGGTTTGAATTTGAAGAAAAGAAGACTCGTGTTTGCAAGTTAAAGAAGGCTATGTACGGATTGAAGTAAGATCCTAGAGCTTGGTATGGAAGGATTGATAGTTTCCTGACAAGCTTAGGCTTTACCAAGAGTAAAGATGATTCTAACCTTTACTTCAAGGTTATGAATGATGAGAATGTTATATTTTTGTTATATGTAGATGACTTATTCTTAACTAGAGAATAAAATCTCATCATTGATTGTAAGACGAAGATCATTGACGAATTTGAGATGAAAGACCTTGGCCTAATGCACTATTTCTTAGGTCTTGAGGTCTGACAGAGCCCAGATGATGCAGTGAGATACCTCGCGAGCCACCACCTCGCTCACTCCTGCTCACATGATCGCTCAATCAACGCATTCATGAGCTGAAGTGGTTCTTCTGATTCCCTGTTGGAATCTCTCCTAAAAACCCATTCCACAGGTCCTTCTCATTTCCCTTTGTCACGACCTCTGCACACACCTGCGACCTTTCCCCGACTCAATTTCGGGTTTCGGGGTTTCTTGTTTTTCGATGCCAAGAACCTCTGTCCCCTCGCTCCCCCAATTTTTGATTTGTCGATACGTGCCTCTTTTGGCCTTAGCCCCTCCTAGCTATGCCCTGGTCCATATGACCGGCTCTCATAAGACCACAGCCTTATATCCTCTTATCGAGGTTTCAGACTTTCGAGTGCCGGAACGCACTTGTCCTTAGGATCCGCGATCCTCCGATTCCCGATATGCTTTAAATTCCGCTAGACTCGTGGTCCACGTGACCTCCCTTTCATATGATCGCAATCCTATATTCCTTTCGGGACTTCGGGGTTTCAAATGATGAAATGCATTTTCCCACGGGACTGTCAATCCCTCAAATCCCGATTCTCTGATATGCTAATAGTTGGCTTCACAATGGATCTTCCCTCCTTGTTGGGGTTTCGAACATCGCAATGCTGAAATGCATAAACCTCGTGTCCACGGGACTTCCGATATCCCGATCCACGATTTCCCAATGGATGACTTTCCTATCGGGTATCCCCTTCCTATGGCCTTGCTCACTGCCACGAGTCCCTTCAAGATGGACGGTCCAGATCAAATCTCACTGATTCGGGGCTTGAAGTGTCCTGACTTCCTCGACCTCGAGAACTCTGATTCCCCGAGTGTCGATATCCCGATGCTTGTCTCTCGTCGGGAATTTCACCCTCTTATTCATGAGGCTAAACCTCGTGTGGCTCCCAACCGATTTGACAGTTGTCGGGTACTTCGATCTAGATCTGACGATTCAGATCCATTCTTCCTTTCCGCTCCTCCTGCTACTCTCTGGACATGAAAACCGACAGTCCCGATCTTTTCGGTTGATCCAACGGCTGCTGTGCTCTCCTGATCTTTCACACTCCTTCTTCCCATACTTGGAAGAATTCCAAGTCCTCAAAGGCCTCAAACTTTGTCTTTATTCCCTACTAGCTCCTCTACCTGAGTTCTTGTCGTGCGTTCTCCTCAATGTTTTGTCCTCCTGAGCTTTGCTCCTTTTGAATCCCTAAAGGATTCTTCAACTCCTACACCTCTGTAGGGTATTCACATGCACACACAAAAGGTGTTACCCATCCTGAGCTTTTGTGTAGCTTTGACCTCCAAGGAAACTCGACTCTTTCTTTCCTTTCTCCCTCAGAAGGAGAATTGGTATGCCCTCATGACTATCCTCTGCCTCAAGCAACCTCTTGTTGAGCTTGCAGAGTGTTTAGCAACCCTGTGGAGATCCTCCAGTGGACTCTTCTTCAAATCACATAACTCAAAAGATTTCTCTTCTCACCGTGCCTGTCTACACCATGTCTCAATGCTCTCCTGGAAGAGTGTCTTCTCACAGAACGTTCAGCAGTTTTGTCCTCTGTGCACTTCTTGGCACTTGCTCAATGCCCACTTGAAAGATCTCTTAGAATCCTCAGTGATTCTATCTGCAACTATGTCTCTCCTACACAGCCTTGCCTCCTTAGCTATTCAGCAACCTTAAAGGTCTTCCTCTCCTGAGTTGTTGACTCCAGTTCCTATGCCGCAACACGTCTCTATCTGACTCCACAGAGTTCAGAAGTGCATCCTTTCTGCACGGCTCTCAGAACCCACAACGTTCTGTCACACCCTCCTGGTGTGAAGCCTCAAAGACCTTCACCTAAAATCAAAACAACCTGCAAATGTACAACCACAACATACATTCACAACATGTGAAGAACACTCATAGACATCCACATAACATAGAAATACATGCAAGAAAAACTACTTCTGTTTATATTAAAAATGGAAAATGCCTGTATTTTACAAGGTGTTCTCGAGCTCTCTCTTCTTCTCTCTACTCATAGAACTCTACTCATCTAACTCAACTAACTCAAAATGAGATACGAAATCTCTTTTACCTAAGGGGGCTCTTCAAGCGCTTCCCTCCAAACTACCTACCCTATTCAATTGCATTGAATGGGTTGTCTAGTCCGCTATCAGATCTAGATCTCAACCATACAAACATTTAATGGCTGATCTACCTAATTCCTGCACAAAGGCACGGCTTCCCATATCAACAGATTAAACATTAAATTTACATTCAAATCATATTTTAAATGAGGTTGTGCCTCTCTTCAATGCGTGATTTGAATTTGCTTGTGTGGCTAGATGGCTAGCTAGCTGACATGGAGAGATGCTCCTACATCATACTCCTCAGCCGCAAAATTCATGAGGTCCTGCTCATGAGCTTCCCACCTTAGCTGTGGAAATCCTCCTGGATCCCAAACAAACATCTGGACCTGTTCATCTGCTCCATTTTTCTGTTGCTGCTGCTGTTGCATTGCTGCTGCTTCTCTCCTGCCCAACTTCTCTTTGTTGGTAGTCTCTGCTGACCGGATCATCATCTCCCTGATCATCTCGATCACTTTGTCCAGCTACTCCAGTGGCTAGCTCTGTTCATGCAGTCTCCTCAGCTGCAAACATTTTCTGCACATGAGTAGATCATCATGATTTCCCATGCCTCCTTCTTCATTAGCTTCCAACTTCACCTGTTGGATGTGCACATTCTGCACTCTCACCCTTTCTTCTAGGGCTTCTACCTGTTTCCATAGACCAACAAAACATATGATGTCTGCCTCTTCTTCTTCTCCTGCTGCAAACTCCCATGTTGCAGTCTCTTCAGCTTCTTGGCTGAAAATGTTGAGCCATTCCTTAGAATGCTCGTCTTCTCCTTCTGCTTCCTTTGCTGTCAGCTTCATCTCTACAGCTTCCTCAGCTTTCTGGCTGAAAGTGTTGAGACATTCCTCAAAATGCTCATCTTCCTCGTCTTCTTGGTCAGCTTCCAAATTCTGCTCCAATTCTTCTGCGACAGTCTCAACTAGTTGTCCCTCTGTTGTTGTTGCATCTGCAACACAGATTCTGTCTCCTCCTGGGCAAGTGGTAGGAATATCTGAATTCCCCCAATCATCAGAAGATTTCTCTAATATTCCTTCGTTGTCAACTGCACATGCTGATCTAAACTCACCTTCTCTATCATCTCCTCGGGCTGATCAAAACTCATCTGCTCATCCCTGCCCACCTGGCAATATGGAATTTCTTCTCTGCCCTCCTGGCAGTGATTGAGATCTCTAACTGATCTCATTTCACTGATATCTCTCCCAGTTTCTGGTTCACATACCTGAACCATTTCCTCAGGTCCATTGAGGTTTTCATCATACCTCAACCATCCTTTCAACAGCCTACGCTATCTTCTGACCATCAACTCCTTGTCTGGCCATTTTACCTTCATCTCCTTCATGGGCCACTCATACACCCATCTTGGCTTCTTGTCCTACCGCATCTTCAATTCGAGTTTTTCTATGTCTTCCCTTATTTCATAGAGCTCTTTATCCATTTTTGCAAGATTTTTTGTCTTTCTCTTCCTCCCAACATGCCTATGGTCTTCAGTAACCATGGTGCTATCTCTGTCTTCTTTCCTAGCAAACCTGCTGCTGTCACTCTGCACCAAGAGTGTTACCAGCTTCATCCTCGATTCCTGTTCACTACCTTCATGATTGTTGCCTACCTGCAAACAATTGCCACAGAGTTTCCAATGCTCTGTCTTCTACCTTCTCACTTCACCTGAAATATACAGATGAAATCAAGCTTTGATACCTACTTGACGCAGTGAGATACCTCGCAAGCCACCACTTCACGCTCTCCTGCTCACAGGATCGCTCAATCAATGCATTCATGAGCCGAAGCAGATCTTCTGATTCCCTGCTAGAATCTCTCCTAAAAACCCGTTCCACAGGTCCTTCTCATTTCCCTTTGTCACGGCCTCTACACGCACCTGTGACCTTTCCTCGACTCAATTTCAGGTTTCGGGGTTTCTTGTTCTTCGATGCCAAGAAAATTTGTCCCTGCGATCCACCGATTGTCGATTTGCTGATACGCGCCTCTTTTGGCCTTAGCCCCTCCTTGCTATGCCCTGGTCCATATGACCGGCTCTCATAAGACCGCAACCTTATATCCTCTTATCGGGGTTTTGGACTTTTGAGTGCCGGAATTCACTTGTCCTTAGGATCTGCGATCCTCCAATTCCTAATACGCTTTAACTTCTACTAGCCTCTGAGCTAGACTCGTGGTCCACGCGACCTCCCTTTCATATGACCATAGTCCTATATTCCTTTCAGGGCTTCGGGGTTTCAAATGTTGAAATGCATTTTCCCACGGGACTGTCGATCCCTTGAATCCCGATTCTCCGATATGCTAACAGTTGGCTTCACGATGAAGCTTCCCTCCTTGTCGGGGTTTCGAACATCACAATGCCGAAATGCATAAACCCCATGTCCATGGGACTTCCGATATCCCGATCCGCGATTTCCCGATGGACGACTTTCCTATCGGGTCTCCCCTTTCGATGGCCTCTCTCGCTTCCAGGCGTCCCTTCAAGACGGATGGTCTAAATCAAATCTCGTTGATTCAGGGATTGAAGTGTCCCGACTTCCTCGACCTCAAGGACTTCGATTCCCCGAGTGTCGATATCCCGATGCTTGTCTCTCGTCAGGACTTTCACCCTCCTGTTCATGAGGATAAACCTTGTGCGGCTCCCAACCAATATGACAGTTGTCGGGTACTTCATTCTAGACCTGATGGTTCAGATACATTCTTCCTGTCTACTCCTCCTACTGCTCTCTGAACGTGAAAACCGACATCCCTGATCTTTTCGGTTGATCCAACGGCTTCTGTGCTCTCCTAAGCTTGTGCACTCCTTCTTCCTAGACTTGGAAGAATTCCAAGTCCTCAAAGGCCTCGACCTTTGTCTTTCTTCCCTGTGAGCTCCTCTACCTAATTTCTCATCGTGCATTCTCCTCAATGTTGTTCCTCCTGAGCTTTGCTCCTTTTGAATCCCTGAAGGATTCCTCAACTCCTACACCTCTGTAGGGTATTCACATGCACACACAAAAGGTGCTACCCGTCATGATATTTCCTGTAGCTTCGACATCCAAATAAACTCGGCTCTTTCTTTCCTTTCTCCCTCAGATGGAGAATTGGGATGCCATCATGACTATCCTCTGCCTCAAGCAACCTCTTGCTGAGATTGTAGAGTGTTCAACAACTTTGTGGAGATCCTCCAGTGGACTCTTCTTCAAATCACAGAACTCAAAAGATTTATCTTCTCATTGTGCATGTCTTCACCATGTCTCAATTCCCTCCTGGCAGAGTGTCTTCTCACATAAAGTTCAGAAGTTATGTCCTCTATGCACTTCTTGGCACCTGCTCAATGCCCACCTAGCAGAGCTCTCAGAATCCTCAGTGATTCTGTTTGCAACTGTGTCTCTCCTACACAGCCTTTCCTCCTGAGGTATTCAGCAACCTCAAAGGTCTTCCTCTCCTGAGTTATTGACTCCAGTTCCTATGCCACAGCACGTCTCTGTCTGACTACGCAAAGTTCATAAGTGCATCCTCTGTGCACGGCTCTCAGAACCCGTAGCGTTCTGTCACACCCTCCTGGTGTGAAGCCTTAAAGACCTTCACCTAAAATCAAAACAACCTGCAATTGTACAACCACAACATACATTCACAACATATGAAGAACACTCACAGACATCCACATAACACAGAAATACATGTAGGAAAAATTGCTTCTGTTTATATTAAAAATGGCAAATTCTTGTATTTTACAAGGTGTTCTCGAGCTCTCTCTTCTTCTCTCTACTCACAGAACTCTACTCATCTAATTCAACTAACTCAAAATGAGATACGAAATCTCTTTTACCTGAGGGGGCTCTTCGAGCGCTTCCCTCCAAACTACCTACCCTACTCAATTGCATTGAATGGGCTATCTAGTCCTCTATCGGATCTAGATCTCATCCATACAAACATTTAATGGCCGATCTACCTAATTCCTACACAAAGGTACAGCATCCCAACTCAACAACTTAAACATTAAATTTACATTCAAATCAAATTTTAAATGAGGCTGTGCCTCTCTTCAGCGCGCGATTTGAATTCGTTGGCGTGGTTGGCTGGCTGACGTGGAGAGATGCTCATGCATCACCAAAGAATATATTCCTCAACCAAGGGAAGTATGCAGTTAAAATACTGAAGAGGTTTGATATGTTGGAGTGCAAATCCATGAATACACCCATGCAAACAAAGTTGAAGCTCCTGGTTGATACTTCATCAGAATTGATTGATGCTACATTGTACAAACATATTGTTGGATCATTGATGTATCTTACAAACACTAGGCCATATATATGTTTTGTTGTGAACACCTTGAGTCAATTTATGGTAGATCCCAGTCCTGTTCACTTGGTTGCTGAAAAACATGTGATGAGGTACCTTAAGGGTACATTAGATTGTGGTCTCAATTGTAATGGAGATCATGACTTCAGAATGAGTGGTTATACTGATTCATACTAGGATGGAAGTTGTTGGGCCTCAGAAATGTCGTATTTTCATCCACCTTTTCCTTCATTATTTATTACATTCCATTGTCCCATTAACCTTTTATTATACCATTTCCATACATACATTTGGGTTTCACCTTATGATGTGTGAAGGAATATTTTAAGATTTCAACAAAGTCAAAATTCACCACCTATCCTCAAATTCGAATTACATATTCAAACTTAACTATTTGAAAGAGAGAAGATCATGGAAGATTTGGTTGGCATATCCTATCTAAGATATGTGAGAGATGTGTGGAGGATTTGAAGGGATCATATCTTGTAATAATGGGAAAGTAGTTGAGAGTGGTTGAGAGAATAGTGGATCTGTCATTATGACACTCATGTATATAAGAGAGAGTTCTCTCTTCATGGGGGATGTAATTCATAATTTAGTCTTGTAATTAGGAGAAGGGGATTCTTAGCTTTGATTATTTCATTGTTATTATTTCATGCTTTATCATTTGATTCTTGTAATATAATTTGATATTGATTTATTATGTGAGCTCACATATGTCTTTTTTCATTCAACTCTTCACATGTTGTATTGCTTCCCTAGATTAATTTATGCTTTCCTAGTTAGTGTTTCAATGCTTTCCTAGATTAATTTCATTTCAGTAAAATTAGATTAGTTTAGTTCTACTTCAATCCTGCATATATAGTGTGTGTTCTTCGTAAGCCTACGAACCACGGATTGACAAATTAAATAGTTGGGAAAGTACTACAATGGAATTAAACGACAATATTTTCTCCTAACATTTTGTCCTCGTTGTCGAGGATTTAAATGACAATATTTCCGCCTATATGTTCTTGAACGAGAAGGATTTTCACTTCAATGTGGGTCATCTAGTGAATTTTATCATCTCTAGGGATTCATCAAAACCAACATTTTGAATTTGAGGCATTCAATGGCCAAGGAAGGTTTTTGAACAACACAAGATGTAATGTTCACAGCTATGTGGCTTCAGAATCTGGTGGACATCCCGGCTCATGTTGTGGCATATGTTATATAACATGGTACAGATTCCAATAAAATACCAACAAATATGCCCATGGGTTGTGGGAATTGCATATATTCGCAATCGAATTAACATAAGGAGCTCACAGATTTCTCAGTCGTGTAGAGATATCCTTATGTCTGGGAAGTTCTGAATGGAAATGGATTTTACAAGAAGACAATCCAAGGCACTTATTCTACTTGCAGTATGTGTCATTCTATTTTTGACTACTACAAACACAATTCGATCCCTACCAACAGATAAGAGTCATCTCTTGAATGAGTTGTACACATTGATAGAAGAAACAACACACCAAATTAATTCGCCCACACATAATGATTTCACTACCAAATCAACAATGACTAGGTCTCCATGTCTCTGCACGATCACTGTCATGATTGATGAATACTGGGCCATATCTCAAGGATAGCTTGCTTCACAATTACTTGATCATGGATGTTGATCATATTCCCCGAGTCATAAGAGAGTCCTTTTATCTCGTAGCATCTGGGAGGCTGGGACCTATTTTAGTTGATATCCCAAAGGATGTTCAATAGTAGATGATTGTTCCAGATTGGAACAAAACAATAAAACTTCATGGCTATATGGAAAGACTCCCAAAGGCCCCACAGATTTCTCAATTAGAACAGATACTACACTTGGTGTTTAACTCTAAGAAATATATCATGTATGTCGGTGGGGGTTGCCTCAATGCTAGCCAAGAAATCAAAGAGTTTGTAGAACATATAGGCATTCTAGTGGCCAATACTTTAATGGGGTTGGGATATTTTCCATTTTCTCATGAGAAAAGCTTGGGGATGTTGGGCATGCATGGGACTGTTTATGCCAATTGTGCAGTAGATAAAGTTGAGTTGTTGCTTGATTTTGGTGTTCGCTTTGATGATAGAGTGACTGGTATTAGAAGAAGAGAACAAGTTGGGGAAGATAAATTCACAAACTTTAACGCACTGAAACATTCCTTTACGTTGCCTGAGTTTTTTTTTTTTTGCGCTTTGGTTTGGA
>JZKD02S0189944.1:28283-39395 GCA_000966675.3 Picea glauca | reverse complement strand
ACAAACTTGGGTCCATTACCCAAACCTGGGGTCTCCAACCTCTCATGGCCATAACTCTCTAACCGTGAGGAATTATGTGACGTTCCACATACCACCAGAAATGACATGACAAGAACTATACACATAGGATATTTTCCTTGACAAATTCACTTTCCTTCATATCATTATTCCACAATTAAGCATGGGTTCTCTTACTCCACAAAGCGTCTTCCTGTGAGGTCTTTCACCATAAGTGGACCACTTTGGAGTTCATCCATATTTACTTCTTATCAACCATGACAAAACAATAATGAGTCATATTTACATCAAAAAATATTGGGTCCATTACCCAAACCTTTGTGCTACGAGGATTTCTTCAAGGGTTGACATCAATGACGACACCAACCTTAATCTACAAAATGTTGTGTATCTTGTGATTGTGCTTCTCTCTATGATCCTATCTATGCTATGGTTATCTAGTAAATTGAAAAGAAACCTAATAATAGCTTAAACCTTAACAAAAAGGATAGTGTAAAAAAGATTTTGAATGTATATGTTGTCTTAATGAATTTTATATAGTTCACTTAGCATTTTTATTTTATTCCAGACTATGGCAGAGTATATTATAATTGCTTTGGAGTTAAATTTGTTTAAATTTCAATTAGTTGCTTGACATAAAATATTTTTTCTATAGTTTCACAATAGTTATTAAATATATATGTATTAAACTAAAACTTTGATAATAGTAAAAATATTTTACAACATATCAAAATGTTGTATTTCAATTTTTTTATTGGTTAAGTATAATAATATGACTAATTTTAAAAATTATTTGTCTGAAATTAAAAATATATTAAAATTTAAAAAATATGTGTTTTTCCACAAATGTGTTATATCCCAAAATATTCCATGTGGTCGTTCCATTTGTATATATGCATTTATCAAATCAAAATCCCTCAGTGAATCCCTCCTCGGTCATGCATGCGCTTAGTGGACTCATTGACAAAAAGTTAAGTTTAAATTAGATTGTATTATCAATAATTGGATTGATACCTCCCGGTGGAATCCATAGCCGTGTGAGAGACAATAATTGTGCAAGCCAAAACTTGATTTTCTTACGAATAGTTTGAACAGTTTGTCCCTTGCGAATCTTCATTCCATTTTAAGTTTTCTTTTGTCTTTACAATAGCCAACTTACCTTATGTATTTAAATTGGTCATATTTTTAAATTTATAAAATTATTGATAACATATCCAAAATTAAGTTGGTGATATCTTTGAAGTTATAAAATTGTTGAAGACATATCAAGAATTGCCTAGACTTATGGTTATTAATTCACATCAACATTTTCATTTGATGTAACATATTAGATTTCTTAATCTAGAAAGAAAGATGTATTCTACTTTGTCTCTCTCTAATGATGTGGTTGCAAATTACTCTTTACATACAAAAAATTATGATTAAATTTGTTTTAATATTTGTATAAGTTACGATTTATTTTATATACACAAAATATGTTTTAATATTTAAATGTACCACAATGTAGCAAAATAAAACTTTTTTATTTTTATTTTTTTATTTCAAAGTATGGTTGTAAACTTGTATACATACTCCTTCTCCAAGAATACCAAAGAAAATGATCAAAACATAGTGAAATGGTAATTTATGAGGAAACATGATAGAAAGTGCTTGAGCATTGTTCTAGCTTGATGCTCTGACCTTCCTCTCTCTCCACACATACCCCCCTCTCGTGGAGAGGCCTCAGTTCCTCCCGATTCCTCTCCCTCCACCAAAAATGTTGCAACCTTCGCCTCCCTCATTGCATCACTTCCCAAGATGACCAAACAAACCCCTCCAAATTTTGTGAAAAATCTAGATCAAATTCCTTCGGGTCATATCCAAGGAAGCTCCAGCACCCTCGCCCTCAAATTTGTAGAACAAGCACTCATCGGACAATTTACGCGAATTTGGCCTTCTCCATGGGCTATGGCGATCTAGATTGATAAGAACCGGAAACCCCGTCTGAAAGGGAATCTCTCGCATTTAATTTGTGGAAGAGGTTTCTTTGCTTTCCCCTTTGAAGATAAATCCGATAGAGATCTTTAGAAGTAGACCTTATTTTATGGTCTCCATAGGTATGTATCTCAATAGATGGACTCTTGATTTTAACCCTGAAAATGATATTCCTAATGCAGTTCCATTTTGGGTTCGCCTCCCCTTCCTTCCTCTTCACTGTTGGAATAACAAAACTATTCGATATATATGAAATACGGTGGGAAAGTTCATAGATCGAACAGAACCTAAAGATGGCCTTCAAGATTGTGCATGTATTTGTGTAGAAGTGGATCTAGAAAAAGGCCTTCCTGAAGCTATTAATCTCACCCTGGATAAATGGAATTACCTACAACAATTTGATTACGAACAATTTCCCTTCAAATGAAAAATCTGTCATGAGTATGGCCATTTTGCGAAACACTATGCAAAATCCCCTCCTAAAAGCCTGACTGAAGACTCTGAATAGTGGAAAAAACCCAAAAGGAAAAAAAAACAGAGGCATGACCAAAACCCTAAATTCATTCCCATGCCTCCCCCTCTTAACCCCTAACAAGATCCTGACTCTTGCACCCCGATCTCGACCCAAGAGAAATCTCGAGAGGAGTCACCCCCTTGCAACCTCATATCGCCCCTCCACCTTCCCCCCTCTGCACCACCTTCTCTATCTGAGGATGATGACCCTGAACAAATCTCGTAATAAAACTCTAAATCTGATACACATGCATCCCCCATCAGAAAAGTCGGAAGGAAGTCAAATCTGCACAAAAGGGAAGCATCAGTCAGGAAGAAAATTGAACTTGGAAAGAAAACAACTTTGGATCAGCATGCTAGGAAAGAAACAAGGAAAACCAGGAATCATATTGGATCCAACCTCCATAAAGGGGGAAATTCTAAGCCTTCTAAATGATAAAAGCAATCTCTTGGAATTGCATAGGACTAGGGATCCAACACAAGCTCTCGCTAATACTCGACCTAATTAAAGAAGAAAATCCGCAAGTCCTCCTACTCCAGGAGACTAAAAGGAAGGATTCTGATATCCTTCAAGATAGTAGTTACATCTGGTGAGCATGCAAAGGAATAGAAGTCGACACAATAGGTGCCTCGGGGGGAATCTGCACCCTGTGGAATCCTAATATCTTCTCTCTCCAATCCTGGTAGTCTACGACCCACTGGATCAAAGTTTCTCTTCTTCATCTACCAACTGGTAAGTCTCTTACTATTATTAATGTTTATATGCCTACAATCTATCATGAAAAAATTGACTACTAGTCCTCCCTTCAAAACCTTCAAAACAGTCTTGACCTCAAAGATCTCATAATACCTAGAGACCTCAACACCACCCTCCATCATAAGGAAAAAAAATGGGGTTCATGAGTACAGTTCCCCACACGAGAACATCTCGAGGATATTATATCCTCCTTTCATCTACTTGACTTAAATCCCTCTAACAGGCACTTCACTTGGTCAAACAAATGACTCGGACCAGGGCACAACACTGCTCGTCTGGATCAGTTTCTCTTAAGCAGCTCCTTCCTCGATGAGTCCTTTATACCTTTCTCTCACATGCTACACTGGACTGGCTCTGATCACAGACCTATCACCCTTACCCTCTCCCCCCATGACAATCTTGGCCCCATCCCCTTCAGATTCAATCCCCTGTGGATCCTAGATCCTAGATTTTTCAATATCATCTCAGATGCTTGGAATTGTTGGATTCAAGGCTCTCCTAACTACATTTGGGAGCAGAAACTAAAAAGAGTTAAGACGTCCCTTAAACATTGGGTGAAGAGTAACAAATAAAAAGAACAAGAAGCAAAAAATAGGAAACTTAAGGAAATGGAAGAAAACATATTGGTAATGGAAGAGGGACCAATCACGTACTCTCTCCTTCTCAAAGAACAACAAGACTTCATTGAATATCAAAAAATCTTGGATGAGGAAGAGGAAACCTGGAGGCTAAAATCTCTAAGTCTCTAGCTAAACTCGGGAGACAGAAACACGAGTTTCTTCCAGAGACAAACCAAAGCTAGACTCTAGAGGAACAAGGTGAAGGAAATCACAAAAGAAGATGGCACAAAAATGGATGACTTCAATCAAATACAAGCAGAAGCCAAACTTTATTTTGAAAGGCTTCTAACTGAGGAAGGTATTGCAGACCTCAACATCCAAGAGGATATGTTTCTAAACATACCGAATTTTTTCAACCAAGAGGACAACACCAAGATAAATCAGGAAGTTACATAAAAATAACTCCATGAGGCCTTGTTCCAGCTCCATCCAGACAAAGCTCCAGGAACAAATGGCTTCAATGCACACTTTTATCAAAAATGTTGGCATATAATCAAAAGAGATATCCTAAGGATGATACAGTATGTTCAAATATCCACAAAACTAGGGGGTAGTACAAATTCCACTTTTTTGTCCCTTATTCCAAAGGATTCCAACCCTTCCTCCTTCTCCAGGTTTAGACCCATTTGCTTGTACAATGTCTCTTATAATATCATTACTAAATTCATAGCCAATAGAATCAAACCTCTCCTTGATAAGCTCATCTCCCCAAATCAAAGTGGTTTTGTCCAAAAACGACAAATCATAGACAACATTATTATGGTTCAGGAATCCATACACTCCATCAGGGAACGAGGGGACCAAGGAATTATTATCAAGATTGATATGGCCAACACATTTTATAGGGTCAGGAACACCTTTTTGTTTGCAGTTTTGAAGAAATTTAGTTTTAGCTCTGAATTCATAGCTTGGGTCTCAACATGTATCACTTCACCTTGGATAGCCTCGTTGGTCAGTAGACGCCTGACAACCTTCTTCAAAATCTCTAGAGGGATAAGGCAAGGTTGTTCGGTTTCCCCCCTCCTCTTCATTATCATGGTTGAAACCCTTGGTAGGCATTTGGAAAAGTATCGAACCTCCAAAGACATTCCTGGCATCAAAATAGCTAGAGGGGTGAAGAGAATAAATCACTCTCAGTTCGCAGATGACACTCTCCACATTGGAGGATCCTCCATTGTCCTGGCCAAAAGGTTCAAAGTATTTCTGGAAAACTTCATTCAAGCCTCGGGAGCTATCATAAATAGCACCAAATCCAATGTCTATGCTTGGAACACTCCTCTCAGAACTTCCCACTTAATAGAAAACATCTTTCGTTTTCCTCTTGTTGAAAAATGGAAAACCTTCAGATATATTGGCATTCCAATCTGTCTCAAATCTCTACCAAACTCATCTTGGAACCAAATTCTCAAAAATCTCAAAATAAAGTTGGATCATTGGGGAGACTTTTGGCTCAATTTAGCAGGACGTATTGTGTTAATAAAATTAGTTCTTTATTCTCTCCCCATTTTTCAATTCTCTTCCCTCCTTGCTCCTCAAAATGTCAAAACTTCAATCTCCAGTCTCCTGCTACACTTTCTCTGGGAAGGAGGGAAAATAGACAGGAAAAAATTCTATCTAGTAAAGTGGTATATTGTAAAACATCCCAAGGAAAATCGAGGACTAGGCATCAAAGATCCTGGCCTTTCCAACTTGGCAATGGGAGAAAAATTTCTCTGGAACCTTATCTCGGGAAAAAATGATTGGTGGAAGCAAATCCTAAAAAAAAAATATCTAGGCGGGGAAAGGCTTAGTTGTTTAGATCAGCACCACTCTTTTAATAATGGATCACCAATAGGGAAACTTCTTGCTTCCTCCATCCCTCTCATACAAAGTCAGCTTACCTAGATTCTTGGAAATGGTTGAAAGATCCGCATAGGGACAGTTAGCATCATGGGAAAGCAACCTCTCTGGAAACATATGCATCTACAACCTCTCATCAATTGGCTTGACATGCAAGGCAAGAATCATATCTTGGATATCTCCTCTTGGAATGCAGACATGGGAGATTGGACTGGATGGAACTTACAAGATATACTAGACAATCTTCAAGACGCAATGCATCAATTACAAATACTTCTAAAAGTTTGTGCCCCCATACATACCACACTAAAAGATCAGAGAATATGGGGAAATGGAAGCTACACTATTAAACAAGTCTATATGAAACTCCTCTCACAAACGAGTCTCCCCCCAAAAGATAAACTGTGAAATTCTCTTTGGACCAAT
Source organism: Picea glauca (assembly GCA_000966675.3). Classification (NCBI taxonomy): domain Eukaryota; kingdom Viridiplantae; phylum Streptophyta; class Pinopsida; order Pinales; family Pinaceae; genus Picea; species Picea glauca. Next base: position 33,248 of record JZKD02S0189944.1, on the reverse strand, counting down.
GATAGTCCACCCAAGGTAAATTCCTTTTGTTGGATAGTGGCTCATGGAAAACTGCTAACAAGAGAAAATATTCTTAAAAGAAACATCCATGGGGCCTTCAGATGTGATATTTGTGGCAAGGCACTGGAAACCTCTCAACACATCTTTCTACTCTTCTCTTTCACTATCATGGTGTGAAAAACTGCTCTTCAAAGACTTCACTTGAGAATCAGTTGGTCAGATCAACCCAGAGATCTCTTTTCAGATTGGTATTCCTTCTATCGGGGTACCTTCAATAACAACCCTTTCTTTAAAGCCTTGTTTAAATCCTTACCCAAGTAAGTCTGTTGGAAAATTTGGCTCACCAGAAATTGAATCATCTTCTCCAATCTTCTCTCTCCCCCAGATCTTGTAGCTAAAAAATCAGTCGGCCTCCTCACTGAATTTTTTCTCTCCAAGCTCAAAACCTTCTCCTTCACCCCCACCTCTACCATAGAATCATACTAGATCAGCACCTTTCTCCCCTCCCTCTCTTCCAAAATCCATTCCCCTTCTCCCTCTAGATCCTCTTGGTAGCTTCATGAAGACACTGAGTACAACCATTGGTGCAATGAAAAAAAGACCCACATTCTTTATTTTGATGGATCCTCAAAAGGAAACCACAGGGTGGCAGGAGTGGGAGGGGTCATCATATGCACACGAGGAAATCAAGTTCTCTCTCTTCATTGGAACCTAGGCATTGCCACAAACAATCAAGATGAAGCCTATGCTTTGTACCAAGGCCTTCTTCTCACCAAAAGCAGGAACATACACTCCCTTTCGGTGATTGGGGACTCCAAGATAATCATAGGACATGTGTGAAAAGGATCTCACCCTCCAAATCTCCACTTAAAATCCATTCTTCAAAGAATTTTGACAACTCTCAATCTCTTCCATAACTTCTCCCTTTTCCATGTTCTTCGACGAAATAATCATTCAGCCGATGCTCAAGAAAACCTGATAATTGGTCTGGAGAAAATCTTTTTAGTGGTCAATGGACTTACTCTCTACATGCCCATTCCATGATTTTTAACCTTTGGCAGCCAACTCCTCTGCCCACTCATCATTATGTCTGGGCCACGATGGAGGAACGGGACATGAGATAGGTTGTGTGTCACCCCTCGACACCTAACCACCCTCCCCCTCACCTTAGCATGTGGATTTGCAGCCCCCTTCACCTGCCCCACCTTACCTCTCGACACCTTGGCACCCTCTTCCACACCTCAGCGCATGTCCTAAGGCATCTCAAATCCTCCCCCGACTTGGGAAGTCTTTTTGTTGTACCTTGGACAGATCATGTGTGTGGAAGTGAAGACTGGAGCAAGGCAAACCTGTTCAACATGATGACCAATGTGTACTATGCATTAAGTTCAAGCAAGGTGAAGGACCCCAACATCAGAAGCGATCATGGTTGCAATTTGTGGAAAATCTTGGGAAATTGGATAAGTTCCTTGAATCAATCAAGGATGAGGGTGCATATTATAGCAAGAGCGGCTCACCTTGCTGGAATCTTCATTATTTTGAAGAACAGATATGCGTCCACCCCTCATAAGTGTACTAATATCTATATTTTTCAGCCAGATAGAGCAGGGAATTTAGGCAAGATGAGCAAGCAACCACCAAGAACAGTTTCAGTGGAAGAGCACGATGACCTGGTAAACATAGTCCAAGCTCTTCAATTGCAGCTCAGGGCTCTTTATACACAAGTTTTATCCATCATAGAGATTACCATACAACATAGGAGTGAACATCAAAGAAACAGGGAAGAGTGTGAAGCTCTATGACAACAGATAGAGGCACTCCAATTCGTGGTTGGACCTGCGTCGTCCACAGCTTCCCCGAACACTTACATATTTAATGAGGCCTCCTCACTAGGACCATGCTTGTGACTGGACCTCAACCTACGGTCTCCAACAGAGGAAAACTTCCCTGCACCGGACCAGACCAAAACTTAAGTGTATGCAGTGTTTTTTAATGCTATTACTAGGATCGTTTTGCATGGTTTTCACCATAGCAACTCAATTAGGATTTAGCATTTTAGTAAGAATTATCCCTCCTCTCCACTTCCTTCTTGGAGAATTCAGGGGAGTAATTTTTTAATTTTGCAACTTCTATAATATAGACTATGTAATCTTCCTGCATCTTTTTGCAGTTTTTTAACATATTTTTGCCCAGTTACTGTTAAAAAAAACATTATGAGGGAACATGAATCTTTTCTTAATATATATTTAAAACTTTTAATCTGTTATATGTAAATATGAGTTGCAAATGCATATTATAAGTGTAATTTCACAAGTAGATTTCATAGATACTTATGTAAAATCATAATGAATATACATCAAATATTTTTTACATGAATTATAATAATAATAATTTTTATATAATTAATATATTAATTGTTAAACAATTATTAAATATAAAATAAATCGTTTTTATACTAATTGATATATTGAAACTATTGTGATCCTGGAAAGCTTCTCTTAATGTTTTTCTATCAGAGAAAAAAAATTCTAAATAAAGTAATCACTTACCTTCTTAAGGTGTGATAAACCAATTATGTCTTAGTGGACATTAATCATCATCATCGATATATATTTTCAAATGTGAATGCTTCAATTTAAGCATATCTAACCTCGTAACATCATTGGGAAGTGATTATTATTTATTGCAAGCATTGTTCAAGTTAATATTAATTAGGTGAAATTAAATAGCATTGACATTTTCTTTCTTATAAGTCTATAAAAGCATGTGTTCTCTAGTTAGGTCATATGTTGGACTGATATGCCACAACTTTTATGCATCAATTTATTTTAAAAATATTTTGAAAAATTCAATTTATACTTTTGAGATTGTGAATAGTTACTAACACCTAGATTTATCTAATTCTACTTCAACTTTTAAATGCATAGACTAGTCATTCTCACTTTTCTTTTTCTTTTTTTTATGTTGTACATAAGTAATACATGATTACAAGTTGCAAGGGTTTCATAATTTCTTTATATTGTCACTTTGTACTATATATAACTACTATATCAAAACATTCATAAGAGGCAGGTATAAGCAACTTTGCTTTGCTTCTAATTTCACTTGTTATTCTTGGGTTACTATGCATCTAGATAAAAGGTTGAAAAATTTCATGTACTATGCATTTGGATACGAGGTTGAAATACCTTGTATTCTTATATATTATTTATGCAATTAGATAAGAGGTTGAAAATATGTATGTACTATGCAATTGGATAAGAGGTTGAAAATATTTTTATTCTTATATATTATTCATCAATGTATTGGGTGAAATCTTATTGAAATTTAAATATTGATGCAAAAAAAATTTCATTAGTTTGTTCATTTTGTTTAATTTGAAAAGCATGGTGATTACATAAATCTTATTAAAAAAAAATTGTAACATAGTTAACAATAACGTGTGGGGTAATTCAAATTGGTTTGTAAATCAATGTTAATGAAAATAATGAAATAGGATATTAATGTATACAAATCATTTTGTTAATTTTGTTACATAGAACGTAACACATTCAACATCCTCGATTTCCAACCCCAAACTAGTGATGTGTAATGTAACACATTCAACATCCTCGATTTCCAGCCCCAAACTAGTGATGTGTATTGTAAATATAGTATGTGGTGAGAAGCCAAGCGATGTATATTGTAAATGTGATGTATGGCCAAGAGCCAATATGTAAACGATGTGAATTGAAATATAATTAATGAAACGTATCACCAATTGTAGACGGACACGGACAAATATTGGGGGTTAAGGATCCATAAGAGAGGGTAGGGATTAAATTGGGGGGGTGGGGGGGGAGTTACCCATATCTATTAAATAAAAACCCATTTCCTTTTTTTCTATAAATTATCTTTGTCATGAACCTTCCATTAGTTTTCAAGTGTTCTAGAGCCCAATCATTGAATTCATGTAAGAGGATTGGTGTGAGAGCCACTTCCCATAGTTATTGAGAGAATGGGGGCTAAGTAGAATCATCTTGGGGAAGAGTGTAAGTCAAACAAACAAGAGAAAGGGATGAAATTTGTATGGGTAGGAGATTGGAATTTGAATATCCATGGTTTTTACATAGGAATTTTTTTTACATGGATTTTCCTAGCCAACAATGGAGTTATGAGTGTGGAAACTTGAAGGAAGTTGTTGTGGACATGTTTGGGTACTTTTTAGATCCATAATTTTGTGGAGAAATAGGTTGTGTGCCTGGGAGGGATGAGCTGTTCAAAATTCATCCAAGAAGCATGTGTTTTGGTTGTTGGGAGAATTTGTGTTGCAGTTGTAGGATTTCTGAAGTCCTAGAAAGTAGGAATGTTATCCAACCTGTGTTGGAAGCTCTAGAGGGGAGTGGAAAGGCTTGAGGGACTCTTAACAGTGAATGGGGACTCCATCCCTTGGGTTTTGCAGGTTGAGGGGAAGTGTTTTAGTGGATTGGAATTAGCTGAGATTTTAATTGTTGAAAAGGGGACATTAGTCAGCCTTAGGGACATCTATATCTTGTGGATTCATAGCCACAACTCGGGGGTGTTTCTCTGTTGAGAATTACAAAATCAAGGATATAGTTGGGAGTAACGTCCATCCTCTGCAGCAGGTTACACATTTTATAATATAAGTGTTCTAATTGTTGTGTTTAATTGTGTTAGATGTTGACATATATTTGTTGTGCATCTACTATGAGTTAGCTTGGTTAATGTTGCTTGTTGTGAGAAAAATGATGCATTTAAATACTTGTTTATATGGTTGAATGATGTTGTATGTTATTTAGTTGTTTCTATGCACATTTGAGCAATTGTATTTATGTTCTTATCGAGCATGGACAACTGAATGAATTTGTATTTCATGTTGTGTGTTATTTTCTGCATTTAGATTTGGTATCTGAAATTTTTAGTGAGTCGTTTTAGTAGTGATGTTACCTAGTTGGGGGATGGGTA
>JZKD02S0189911.1:0-10149 GCA_000966675.3 Picea glauca | reverse complement strand
AACAACTAAATAGAGTACAACTCTACAAGAGAAATAGAACTATAATGCAAGACTCAGCTTACACCCTCAGCACCAACTAAGATGAGGCAACAATCCTCAACATATATCAATCTGTACCATAAACAAGTGCGTCAACCATGCACCAACCTGTACCGAACAATATGTAATCAAAATGTACCATAAACAAGTGAAACCAACCATGTGACAAGTATATACCAATCATGTGTTAGCTACTCATAAAAAACGACTCATCAATATGTACCAACATCATCAACTATACACCTCATGTATGTGCCAACTCATCAACTGTTTGTCTCAACCATGACTAGTTTTGGATTATTCAACAACCCTAACTTGAAATGGCAATGAATAAATATCTAAAACTGATACAAAATGTTCTTCAGTGTGTTTTATGCAATTCCTCCAGGTTTCACTACTTGAAACCTCTCAAAAAATGAGTTATAGCAAAAATGGCATACCTTGCTGAATTCTAGCTTATTCTAGAGAGCGACCTTGTAGAGTGTGCCCCACATGGAATATTTGTTGAATAAATATGAAACTATTAAAAATAATACAAAATCATATAATGTAACCAACACAATTGGTCTCACTGAATTTGGATCTTTTATGAAGAAGTTATGATGTTTTTACTCGAAACCCTTGTTTTAGACTAGTTTCCAGACTAGCCACAAACCCTATTTTCCACGGAGTGTATCTCCAAAAATACAACGACCCAAAATCTGAATTTTTTAACACAAATACTTGGATATGTTTCCTCAATGGAATATAAATATCATGGTCTGAATCGTTATATAAAAAAAGTTATTGCAAAAATGGTGAGATGACCTGTAAATAACATACCTTAGAAAACATCATGAAAAGAATTTATCCTCCCTTGAATTCTGGCCCTCTTTTATTCACCTGCCCTCTGAAATTTGGCTTAGTGTTATAGATTATTTTCATCATCCCTATGACCATTAATTATGTAAACCTATATGTTGCCTTCAGAGGGGTTAGTGGCCTGAGTTCTTGAAGAAGGAAGGGAGAAGAACTTTTCCTAAGAAAAGAAGTTGCATTTTCCTTTGTAAAGTCCCTATAAAAAAGAAAGTTCGCAGGCTGCATTATAGCTAGGGTGTGAGAATTCCTAATTCTCATAGGATGCATCATAGCTAGGTTGCGAGGATTTTGCAGTCTTCTCGATAGGCAGGGTGCAAGAATGCTTACACGTGGGAAAAACAAGTGTTTTCTCGAATATTCTAGAGGGAGAAACTTCCATGGTGAGGTGGCATCTGAATGGTTTGGATCATACTTGCTTTCATGATTTAGTGGGATCATCCTAACCTCCTCACCTTATCCTCTTCAAATTATAAAAGGAGAGGAGATCTGATGGAGAAAGTTAGTTGTTTTTGGCTTGGGATTGTTAGCTTGGTTAGAGTGGCTTTGAGATTTGCTTTGTCAAGATATATTGTGAGTGGCTATCAGATCCATGGTCTCAGAATCCTTGGAGCAAGAAGTGTGTGGGGAATGAAGAACAGTTGGAAGGGATCTTATGACATCAAGGCCATGGTTGTAATATCTCTTTCACATTCAATATGATACAGTAATATGATTCTTTCCTATAAAGCTTGTTGTGTTTTATTGTATGATTCCTTGATCACGTACATAGGTTTATATTGAGTTTATGCTATTACTATAAATTTGGTTGGTTGTGTTCCTTTGCAGGTTCATAATTGTATGAGCATTGGAACGGAGCTAGGATGGCGATGGTGAGAGGAAGCGGCGTTTAAATGGTATGTCACCTATCCCTCTTTAGTTAGTAAATTCAATATCTAAAACTTAAGGAAAGCATCATGTTCGGGTGTGTTTTGTTCTAGATATAGGTGGATCTAGGGAGATCAGTTAGTGTCTGCACCTACTGATTTATCCGATAAAAAAATTGGCGACCATACTGGGGAACATATTGTTTCCTAGTTAGTCTAGTTTCCCTTGCTTTGATTTCTTGATTTATGGTCTCTGAGTCTATGAAAGATCCATCCAGACTCTTTGGATTTGAAAGTTCACTCAAATTTTTTGTCCTTTTTCAAATTTTTCTTGATTACAAACCTTCTCGCACTGTACCTCTCTGTGGCCTGCGAGAATCATTGATGTTCACACCCTACTGTTCAGTTCAGTGCAACCTTCTCGCACCCTGCCTGTATCTAGACTGTAAGAATCCATAATTCTCGCACTATACCCCACTACCAGGCTGCAAACTCATTTGTAAAAGTTTTGGATTAGGTCTTCCTATCTTTTTGATGCCCAGTTTTTCTTTGATCAATTGGATTGAACTTTTGGAGCCTGTATTGATCTGTTTACAGTCTGCTTGACATTCTTTGAGTTGCTTTTATCCATATTTGCTTTGTTTGGTGTTGAAGGATTAGTCTCTTGCTTTGAGCGTCTTTCAATTCCAAAGCCTGTGTTTTCTTTAGAAATGTTTAGGGAAAGATCAGATTTCTTCTGAATAGTTTGCTTTAAAAGAAAACTTTTAGTTTGGGTTTCTTTGTTTTAAGAAAGGTCATTATTGCTTTTAGTGAAATTTTTGAAACGGAAAGATTTAATTTCTTGCTTTATATTAGATTGGGGGCATCCTTGCATTTGAAGTAGTGGAATTGCATGATTCTTGGCATTTTTTTATCTTAAATCATGCATAGGTATACAGTCTTTTTTGCTCATTTCTTGAGAATATTGATATTGATGAGTTTTAAGATTTTGGGACATTGTGCATCTGGGAATGATAAATGTTTTCTCCTTCTCATAGCATAGCTTTCATAAAAATGAAAAGATTGCATCTTCATATCTTTGCATAAATTTCGAGTCGGTCAAAACACCATATTGTTCACGCCATTTTCCTATTGAGTAACAAGAACCATAAAATAAAGCGCTTATAACAACTTATTAAACATTTTTTATACTTTCTAGTAGAAAACCTACATTAGATTAGCTGAAGGGATTTGGAATAGGTTTGAAAGATAACTTTCCAAAGTTGCAAACAAACATAGAATCTTGAGTTAGGGAGCGGTTAAATCCACTTATTAAATTTTGTCCTGGGAAGCCCTTCTAACACAATGGTCAATCATGAGGTCGCATTGAGACTGGTAGAGTTACTCACCCTGCTTTGTTGGTCTTGGTGTAAAGGTTGCGCATATTATGGGGGTCGCTTGAGAGGTATACCCACAATGATGAGTGGAAGCCTTTCAAGTTGATTTTGTTCTAGATACCCTACCCTTGCACGTGGATCAGACTGTCGTTGTTTCCCCATGAATCACTGTAGTGATTGGTAACCTTAGTGGCATATCTCTTTAGGGTATTTACACAAGGTGACTATGTAGGGGGAAGTCTTCACAGTACCTAAAATCGACGTTGGCCAAACTCACTCGGGCTCCTTGGAGGGTATACCCACAATTATGTGTGGGAGCTTGCACTAGGGTGTAATTCCGTTAAGCAGGTCGTCAACGTAACTTTTCCACCCGCTCTATCTCATCCCCTTCTTACTTTGTTCCCATGACATTGGATTTCATCACCAGCTAGTGAGCTCATTGCGAGAAGGTTTTGTTTGCTTGCTTGCTTACTAGATTTTTAGCACATGTTGTTTGTTTTCTCTAGTGGACTCTAGATTGGATCTTTATTTTAATGGTGTCAGTTCTTGGAATGACCAATGAAGGAACCCCTGCTCCAGGGGAACCTTTTGTTTTTCCTTCTTATGGAAACATTGGTCCTCCTCATATCACTACTTTGAGTCTTCCAGGTCTCACTATTGGATTGTTGGTGTGGTTGTTTTCCACTCAGGTAATCCCAAATGAAGTAAGTGCTTCGGTCATAAGAAGTTCCCCCCAAGAACATCAACCTTATGTTGATCCTTCACCGTCTTCACCAGTAAGATCTTCTTCGCCTTCTTCACTTGCAAGGTCTTCTTCCATTTAATCTTCTTCGCCGAGTGAAAGATCTCAAGATAGTAACTTGGTGAATAAAAAGAAGAAGAAAAGGAAGAATAAGAAGAATAAAAATAAGAAAGGATCCAAACTTCCAACCACTGCCGGACATGTTGGAAAACAACCAGTTATTGTTGATCGTGCTGGGAGTGTTGATGATGTCAATATCACCCAAACAACTTGTAAGCCCAAGTACCCTTGCAGGCTTTGTAAGGGTAGCCATCTTCTTAAGGATTTCCCTGGTCTATCCAAGGTTATAGAAGTATGGTCTACAAACCCTAACCAACCCATGTCGTCAGCCTCTAAACAACATGATGATGACCTCCTGTCAACTAGTCATGATATTGTTGGGAAGAAGAAAAGTAGAGTCAAGTTCCCATGTATGTTATGCAAAGGGAGTCATCTAGCTCACCTTTTCCCTCGTATGGACAAAGCCTCAAAATTCCTAGAAGACATGACTATTTCACAACCTCAACTTCCAACTTCTTATCGCAAGATTTCTCTCAACCCACCTGGAATTGATGGAATGATCAATTCGGTTCCCCCGTCGATCAATCTAATTGATCATGTCGTCAATTTGGTCACGTCTTTAATTGAACCAGTAGACCAAGTGGTCAATCCCGCTCTCCCTTTAGATAGTGAAACTAAAGCGATCAATCTGATCTCATCCTCGGTCGATCCCACTCTCACGTTAGAGAGTGAAACCCAAGCGGTCGATCCATTTCCACCTGTTGACCCCTTTCTCCCCTTGGAGAATGAAACCCAAGTGGTCGATCTGATCTCTCCATCGGTTGATCCTACTCTCCCGCTAGAGAGTAAACCCGATACTGCCCATGTTTTTCTCATTGATACAGGATCTACCATGCCAGGGGCTATTCCTCCTTCTCCCATGGAACCCCCTCCAAGTTATGAGGCCATCCATTTTGATTGGGGTGTGCTAATTGTACCTCGTCTTCCCTCTCACATTCCTTTCCATATTACAGTACAGGTTTGTGGTCGACACATTCCTCAGACACTGATAGATGAAGGTGCATCCGTTAGTATTTTTTCCTCTTTTGTTCGGCAAGATTTGGGTTGTCCTCCACTTATGTCGGTTATGCAAAATATGTTAGCTTTTAACAGAAGAAACAGTCAACCTTTAGGGACCCTTCCTCAGTTTCCTGTAACTTTGGGAAGGAAAACTATCTTTATTGATGTCATGGTAGTCCAAGACCCCTTGGATTTTTCTTTACTCCTTGGGTGATATTATGTCTATGCCATGAAAGCTATTGTGTCTACTCTTTTTCGTGTGATATATTTCCCTCANGTACATAGGTTTATATTGAGTTTATGCTATTACTATAAATTTGGTTGGTTGTGTTCCTTTGCAGGTTCATAATTGTATGAGCATTGGAACGGAGCTAGGATGGCGATGGTGAGAGGAAGCGGCGTTTAAATGGTATGTCACCTATCCCTCTTTAGTTAGTAAATTCAATATCTAAAACTTAAGGAAAGCATCATGTTCGGGTGTGTTTTGTTCTAGATATAGGTGGATCTAGGGAGATCAGTTAGTGTCTGCACCTACTGATTTATCCGATAAAAAAATTGGCGACCATACTGGGGAACATATTGTTTCCTAGTTAGTCTAGTTTCCCTTGCTTTGATTTCTTGATTTATGGTCTCTGAGTCTATGAAAGATCCATCCAGACTCTTTGGATTTGAAAGTTCACTCAAATTTTTTGTCCTTTTTCAAATTTTTCTTGATTACAAACCTTCTCGCACTGTACCTCTCTGTGGCCTGCGAGAATCATTGATGTTCACACCCTACTGTTCAGTTCAGTGCAACCTTCTCGCACCCTGCCTGTATCTAGACTGTAAGAATCCATAATTCTCGCACTATACCCCACTACCAGGCTGCAAACTCATTTGTAAAAGTTTTGGATTAGGTCTTCCTATCTTTTTGATGCCCAGTTTTTCTTTGATCAACTGGATTGAACTTTTGGAGCCTGTATTGATCTGTTTACAGTCTGCTTGACATTCTTTGAGTTGCTTTTATCCATATTTTCTTTGTTTGGTGTTGAAGTATTAGTCTCTTGCTTTGAGCGTCTTTCAATTCCAAAGCCTGTGTTTTCTTTAGAAATGTTTAGGGAAAGATCAGATTTCTTCTGAATAGTTTTCTTTAAAAGAAAACTTTTAGTTTGGGTTTCTTTGTTTTAAGAAAGGTCATTATTTCTTTTAGTGAAATTTTTGAAACGGAAAGATTTAATTTCTTTCTTTATATTAGATTGGGGGCATCCTTGCATTTGAAGTAGTGGAATTGCATGATTCTTGGCATTTTTTTATCTTAAATCATGCATAGGTGTACAGTCTTTTTTGCTCATTTCTTGAGAATATTGATATTGATGAGTTTTAAGATTTTGGGACATTGTGCATCTAGGAATGATAAATGTTTTCTCCTTCTCGTAGCATAGCTTTCATCAAAATGAAAAGATTGCATCTTCATATCTTTGCATAAATTTCGAGTCGGTCAAAACACCATATTGTTCACGCCATTTTCCTATTGAGTAACAAGAACCATAAAATAAAGCGCTTATAACAACTTATTAAACATTTTTTATACTTTCTAGTAGAAAACCTACATTAGATTAGCTGAAGGGATTTGGAATAGGTTTGAAAGATAACTTTCCAAAGTTGCAAACAAACATAGAATCTTGAGTTAGGGAGCGGTTAAATCCACTTATTAAATTTTGTCCTGGGAAGCCCTTCTAACACAATGGTCAATCACGACGTCGCATTGAGACTGGTAGAGTTACTCACCCTGCTTTGTTGGTCTTGGTGTAGAGGTTGCGCGTATTATGGGGGTCGCTTGAGAGGTATACCCACAATGATGAGTGGAAGCCTTTCAAGTTGATTTTGTTCTAGATACCCTACCCTTGCACGTGGATCAGACTGTCATTGTTTCCCCATGAATCACTGTAGTGATTGGTAACCTTAGTGGCATATCTCTTTAGGGTATTTACACAAGGTGACTGTGTAGGGGGAAGTCTTCACAGTACCTAAAATCGACGTTGGCCAAACTCACTCGGGCTCCTTGGAGGGTATACCCACAATTATGTGTGGGATCTTTCACTAGGGTGTAATTCCGTTAAGCAGGTCGTCAACGTAAATTTTCCACCCGCTCTATCTCATCCCCTTCTTACTTTGTTCCCATGACATTGGATTTCATCACCAACTAGTGAGCTCATTGCGAGAAGGTTTTGTTTGCTTACTTGCTTACTAGATTTTTAGCGCATGCTGTTTGTTTTCCCTAGTGGACTCTAGATTGGATCTTTATTTTAATGGTGTCAGTTCTTGGAATGACCAATGAAGGAACCCCTGCTCCAGGGGAACCTTTTGTTTTTCCTTCTTATGGAAACATTAGTCCTCCTCATATCACTACTTTGAGTCTTCCAGGTCTCACTATTGGATTGTTGGTGTGGTTGTTTTCCACTCAGGTAATCCCAAATGAAGTAAGTGCTTCGGTCATAAGAAGTTCCCCCCAAGAACATCAACCTTATGTTGATCCTTCACCGTCTTCACCAGTAAGATCTTCTTCGCCTTCTTCACTTGCAAGGTCTTCTTCCATTTAATCTTCTTCGCCGAGTGAAAGATCTCAAGATAGTAACTTGGTGAATAAAAAGAAGAAGAAAAGGAAGAATAAGAAGAATAAAAATAAGAAAGGATCCAAACTTCCAACCACTGCCGGACATGTTGGAAAACAACCAGTTATTGTTGATCGTGCTGGGAGTGTTGATGATGTCAATATCACCCAAACAACTTGTAAGCCCAAGTACCCTTGCAGGCTTTGTAAGGGTAGCCATCTTCTTAAGGATTTCCCTGGTCTATCCAAGGTTATAGAAGTATGGTCTACAAACCCTAACCAACCCATGTCGTCAGCCTCTAAACAACATGATGATGACCTCCTGTCAACTAGTCATGATATTGTTGGGAAGAAGAAAAGTAGAGTCAAGTTCCCATGTATGTTATGCAAAGGGAGTCATCTAGCTCACCTTTTCCCTCGTATGGACAAAGCCTCAAAATTCCTAGAAGACATGACTATTTCACAACCTCAACTTCCAACTTCTTATCGCAAGATTTCTCTCAACCCACCTGGAATTGATGGAATGATCAATTCGGTTCCCCCGTCGATCAATCTAATTGATCATGTCGTCAATTTGGTCACGTCTTTAATTGAACCAGTAGACCAAGTGGTCAATCCCGCTCTCCCTTTAGATAGTGAAACTAAAGCGATCAATCTGATCTCATCCTCGGTCGATCCCACTCTCACGTTAGAGAGTGAAACCCAAGCGGTCGATCCATTTCCACCTGTTGACCCCTTTCTCCCCTTGGAGAATGAAACCCAAGTGGTCGATCTGATCTCTCCATCGGTTGATCCTACTCTCCCGCTAGAGAGTAAACCCGATACTGCCCATGTTTTTCTCATTGATACAGGATCTACCATGCCAGGGGCTATTCCTCCTTCTCCCATGGAACCCCCTCCAAGTTATGAGGCCATCCATTTTGATTGGGGTGTGCTAATTGTACCTCGTCTTCCCTCTCACATTCCTTTCCATATTACAGTACAGGTTTGTGGTCGACACATTCCTCAGACACTGATAGATGAAGGTGCATCCGTTAGTATTTTTTCCTCTTTTGTTCGGCAAGATTTGGGTTGTCCTCCACTTATGTCGGTTATGCAAAATATGTTAGCTTTTAACAGAAGAAACAGTCAACCTTTAGGGACCCTTCCTCAGTTTCCTGTAACTTTGGGAAGGAAAACTATCTTTATTGATGTCATGGTAGTCCAAGACCCCTTGGATTTTTCTTTACTCCTTGGGTGATATTATGTCTATGCCATGAAAGCTATTGTGTCTACTCTTTTTCGTGTGATATATTTCCCTCATGATGGACGAGTTGTAACTTTGATCAACTTTCATTCGTTGACCCCACCTGGATTGCCTCCCTGAATGGTTCTTATATGAATACGGTATCGCCCCCGCCCCAGGTCAATTATGTGGCGTTGTCGCCCATGGCTTCAACCTCTGATGACTTAGATCCAGTAGTTGACATGGTGATCTCTTCGATAGGGTTGTTAGAGACTGATCTCTTTACTTCTGTCACGACCCTCGACATGTTGTCCTTCCAGAGTGTGTTTCTTCCTTCCAGTGAAGACCTCTTGGATGCCATGACCGAGTTTTGTCCCTTGACATGGTGTCCTTCCGGAGCATTGTCCTCTTGGAATCCATGATCAAGAAGACTCCGAGGATAGTTTTTGCGTATTTGTGGCAACCTCGTTAAAAAATGAAACAGAGGTATATGAGCATGATTTTCTGATTTCAAGCTCGTTAAAAAATGAAACCAAACTTCATCATGATTTTCTGATTTCAAGCTCGTTAAAAAATAAAACCAGACTCGAGCATAGTTTTCTAATTTCAATCTCGTTAAAAAATAAAACCACTTACGAGGATAGTTTTTTTGTCTCTATGGAAACCTCGTTAAAACATGAAACATAGGTTACGAGCATAGTTCTTGTTTCTGTGTCAAGCTCGTTAAAAAATGTAATAGTTTTCCCCCTCTCTATTTGAGTCAAGTCCTTCATCTAGTTTTTGAAGCTCCATTTCATTCTCCTTTGCAGTTGGATGAAACGAAGCTTGGGGAGCATTTGCCTCAGCCTCTGGACTTCATGCTGAAGTTGAGCCGCTAGCTTCTTAAACTGGGGGATAAGTACCAACCATCCCTGTGTTCTGCGTTGGGAAGTCCAAGCATAGTTTTCTATGGTTCAAGCTTGTGTAAAAATGAAAGCACCTATCTCAAGCATAGTTTCCTTTGGTTCAAGCTTGTGTAAAAATGAAACCACCTACCTCAAGAATAGTTTTCTGCAGGTTCAAGCTTGTGTAAAGATGAAACCAGGTCCAAGCATAGTTTTGTTTAGTTTTAAGCTTGTAAAAAAAAATAAAACCTATCCCAAGAATAGTTTTGTTTTGTTTTAAAGCTTGCGTAAAAATAAAAATAATCCCGAGCTTAGTCTTTGTTCTTTCTCATGATCATAAATACATGAGAATAAGTTACCAAGATTTGTCTTTGTTATTTCTTGTGCTCGTAAATACGTGAGAATGTAACCGAGTATACTTTTATCACTTTTTCGGACTCGTAAAGGTTATAC
>JZKD02S0189900.1:0-22623 GCA_000966675.3 Picea glauca | reverse complement strand
CATTGATTATGGCCCACACCCATTTATTGGCAAGCTGGAAAGGCTTGCCCTGTATCCTGCACATGCAATAGTCACACACATATCACATAGATCAATATCCTATAAACAACATAACAATTAATTTTTTAATATCACTATTTATCCTCCACAAATATTTACTAGTTGACTCCCAAATTGGAGTTCTCCCAAAGAACCACATCCACCTATGTTCTCCTCAGGTGACCAATGTCCTGAACCACTTAGATCAATGCAATCATGTCACAACACATGCATGTAGATATGAAATATAAGCAATATAATATCAACGAAATTCAATTGGTTTCATTAAGCTTTACCAACATTTAATTTGACTTTCATAGCCTTTCTCTTCCTTCAATCAACTCCACCCAAGTGTCCTACAGATCCTGTCCACCTGACACAACTCACACTTAATAACAACATAAGTATTAGTTTCATGATCTTAGCATATATCTATCATAATGTATATACTAATCAACTCAACAATTAAGAATATCAAATACATCCTATCAATCAAGTACATTTCACATGTCACATATATAAAGAATAGTAGCATGGTCACTAAACTCTTTAGTCAACCTTAGGATTAACCTCCTAATTCTTTTCAACGCAAAGTTAAGTAAGGACGGGCATTACATATGGTGTTAATATCTCCAATTCTATATGTAAATTGAGATCTTCATATGTAATCGTTGGCTCATTGGTATCCACAACCCAATCCAATGTTGAGTTGACCTCATCCAAAACTATGGTTTCAATTTCCATGTTAGTGTGCAATTGTTTGTTTTGAAAACAAAGATTGTTGTGAATAAAAGCTAACATAAGCAATATAGTATCAACGAAAGTCAATTGGTTTCATTAAGCTTTAACAACATTTAATTTGATTTTCATAGCCTTTCTCTTCCTTCAATCAACTCCACCCAAGTGTCCTACAGATCCTGTCCACCTGACACAACTCACACTTAATAACAACATAAGTATTAGTTTCATGATCTTAGCATATATCTATCATAATGTATATACTAATCAACTCAATAATTAAGAATATCAAATACATCCTATCAATCAAGTACATTTCGCATGTCACATATATAAAGAATAGTCAAAAGCATGGTCACTAAACTCTTTAGTCAATCTTAGGATTAACCTCTTAATTCTGCATGGTCACTAAACTCTTTAGTCAATCTTAGGATTAACCTCTTAATTCTTTTTAAAGCAGAGTTAAGCAAGGACGGGCATTACATATGGTGTTAATATCTCCAATTCTATATGTAAATTGAGGTCTTCATATGTAATCGTTGACTCATTGGTATCTACAACTCAATCCATGAGTTGGCCTCATCCAAAGCTATGGTTTCAATTTCCATGTTAGTATGCAATTGTTTGTTTTGAAAACAAAAATTGTTGTGAATAAAAGCTAACATATAAATAATTATGTGCTTCAAAATGCTCTATTTTCTCTTGCAATTATAAGAACTGAAAGTTTGGTCTCAAAACAATAATAGCATACTTTTGCAAATCATTGTCATGATAGCTAGAGTCCCCTCATCACACTTTATATATCATATAAGTTAATAATTAAAATGAAGAACACTTAAGAATAACTTAAATCAAGATTCATGAGTGAAAATGAAATAGACCGTAATGCAAATCAAATTACAAGGAAAATAAAGCTACCTTGTCAGATTTTCTATAAGCTCTAAACCCGTAGTGGACACCTCATAGAAAAACTTGGCTTAAAATGGTGCCCAACTAAGAGTGTAAATAAGGAAGCGCAGGGATTTGTGCAGAAAAAAGCGGATTTGTTTTTGTTTGTGTAAATAAGGAAGCGCAGGGATTTGGTGCACAAAGCACAAAAGCACGGGAGGAAGCGCAGGGATTTGTCAGATTTTCTATAATCTCTAAGCCCGTAGTGGACACCTCATAGAAAAACTTGGCTTAAAATGGTGCCCAACTAAATGCAAAAGTGTCTGGTCGTATGNGTACACAAAAAGTCTCATAAATGAGAAGAAATCAACAAATGGCTTTATTTATCTCAAACTGAGTGACAACTGATTTTATCTTTTCAAACTGTTGTGATGGTTTGGATCATAAATAAATTTAGAAGCCTAAGATGTTATTTGACTCATACATAGACAGATGGTGTCAAAAATATGAATACTAGAACATACAAATTGAACTAGATCAATCCAAGCTACAAGTGCATCATGATCTTGAACTCTGCAAAACTAGTATTAATCAACACTGAAAGAAATTCAGAACTTTCAACTAAAACCAAACACACATTCAATGATCTGGATTTTATGAGCAGAACGAAATGAATACAGATTATTAAAATATTCTTAACACAGAATAAAAGAGATACAATAAAATTGGTTTTCTATTCAATAAGGAAATGAGATGGAATTGTAAAATGCAACGGAAAACAAGCTTGTTGGAATGGTGGCGGCTTATCTTTGAGAAGAGATGTGACGACTGTGCTCATTCGTAAGAAGATGATTGTTACAATGAGGCTCCAAGGCCTTTTTAACATAACTAAAATCCAAAACCCTAACCCTGGAAGATGAAAATCCAAAAGGTTTGTGGGCCCCGATGGGGGTAGTTGATACATCAACTTCCCAAGGCCGTAACTGTTGCATACGATCTTCATTTGAGGTGCTTGATACGCCACTGGAAAGGTCTAATCGCGAAGAATTACTTTCGGTTGGCAGTGCTTTTAATAGTCACATGGGCCCCAAATCCCCAAAAAACATCGTTTAGGGCCTCAAAACGGCCCCAGAAGTTTGGAACCCGAAAAACTGTCGAAAAACTGCCAATATGTAAAACTATTTTTTGAGCCAATGGAATAGGTGGGTGGCCACTGATATCCACCTGGATAAATCCTCCCTAATGAGGAAGCAATGGTCTCCACTGTGTTGATTTCCTTGGGGAGAGAGGGAAGCATTTACTGAATCTTAATCTTGGTGAGTTGCTTGCCTTACTGGAGACGTCGCACTGCTCGGTTTGTGGAAGGTTGTCATGAACCTATTGTTGGAAGGGTTGAATCTATTCAACCAATCAAGATACTTGAGATGACTGTGTGTAGAGGGAATCTTTGTGTTTTGTTGCAATCTTTTCGACCTGCTTCTGTTGGATAGAAGGTGCTTGGGTCGAGGTTGTAATGGTTGCAGTATCCTTCTGTTCCCCTTTTGAACAGATTGTGAAGAAGCTAAATTTTGTAGTATGAGATACTACCTTGAGACATTGTTTAGGCGGGACAATAGTTGGAACTACCTCTAGTATTTTGTAGAGATGACCCCCCAAAGTAATAATGACACTACGGGGTCGAGACTCATAAATAGAAAGGTTCTTCCACATATATGGTTGGCCCAAGAGAACATCACATACATATAGTGGGGAAACTTCACATAATACCTCATCCTTGAAGGGTTGGATGCCATATGACAATCAACACTACTGGCTGACATGAAGATCTCGTCCCTGGCTAAGCCACCTGATGTTGTATGGTTGTGGTTGTGGTGTTGTCAACAATCCCAACTATTTGACGACCTCTGTTGAGATGGGGTTCTTTTGGCTTCCTCTATCAACAATAAAATGCAGTGGGGTCCCCTTCACCCACATCTGTGAATGAAAAAAGTGCTCCCCCTATTCAGGATAGGTTGGTTCTTCCAGTTGAATTGTTGCGGTCATGACAATAGCACTGGGGTATGCATCGATGATCTGTCTTTTACCAGTATTTTAAGAATCAAGGTTTGAATCCTTATCTATGATCTCGGTCACCAATGACTGTTTTGAGGGACATTCATAGGTTTTTTTCCAGGGGATTTTGTGGAAATCGCACCACTTTCCAGTGTCCTTCGTATTTTCGTTACCCTTCTTTTCTTGTGGCTTGGAAGGGTTTTCTTAAGGCTAGTTGTTAGGGCCATATTTACCATACTTTTGTTGTTGCATATTTGCAGAACCAAACTCCTGCTTGTTCTAGTTATTAATTTTATTCTCGATTATAACAACATATCAATACACAACACCAAGTGATGAGATATCCAGAAAATCCATTTCAGTTTGGATGTATTTGTGTAGAGCCCCGCAGTATTTCAGATACAAATGTCACTCAGAGTCTTTGATACCTAGCTTGGTGCGCAAGGTATGGAAGGTATTGGTGAACTCCAGAACTTCTTGGACCCTCTCTTGCTGCAATGTGGTCCATCTCATGTATTGGTCCTCATAGTTGCCAACAGGGTAATATTGTTCCTTTACCGAATCCACAAAAAAATCCCAAGTCGGCTCGACCCCATATATTCCAGGCTCCTCTGTGGATTTTTCTCCCAGTAAGTTTCCCACCAATGTTTTACATGGGGGAGATCCTTAAGGAGTGCGAATGTGATATTTTCCATGTCATAGAAATTATGAACATAGAAATAACCTTCTAGCAGATTTAACCATTTTTCTCGGGCATACGCATCTATCTATCCTTAAAATATGGGAATATCAAAATTAACTTGTACCTTGAAAGGTGAGGTGCCTCCAAAGTGGCTTCTTGATGAAGATGTGCCTTTTGTTATCAACAAGCGTTGAAGGATGTGGGAAAAATTCTCCATCATTTCGTCCCTTTGTCGCTGCATGAGAGCTTGTTCAAGCAACATATTGATAGAATCACATGCTCTGTCATTTTTCTTTTCTTCCGCCATGGAGGGTTTTTTGGGTGTGCGAGAGCGATTGTCCTCAAGAGAGACAAGCTCGAGACCCAAATTTATATACTTGGACCTCGTCGAGGACATGCACTGAAAAATGATCATGAGCAGCCTACTTTGATACCACATAAGCTGCCACCATTCTAGCGAGTCTTTCACTCTGTATTTTTACAGTCTCTATACATTTATTTCATTAATAGAAATCATGTATTATTGTATTTCTCTATTTCTGGAAATATTTATGTGTATTTCATTGTAGTATCTCTCATTTCATTTCATTCTCAAAAATAATCTGGATCATTCAGGAAGAATGAATGACCTTAGAGCATGTCAAAAATCAATGTTTCTTAGTCCTTTCTTCACCACCTTCATAATAACCCTTCTATCAACAAGATAACTCAACTCTAAAGAAACTTAGAATGGAATGAATGAATAGATAAAATTCTCACTTGAGGCAAGAGAAAACCTTATTAGAAGTTTTACTTCTCTCTTTTCTCATGTGTTATTTTGTCTGACTCTCCTTTTATTTCTTCAAAAAGTAGTTTGAGTGGTCCAACCACCTTTTGTTTAGAAAGTTAAATAACTTTAATTAGGAGAAGGAAAATTGTATTTATAATAAAGATAATAAATATCAAATAATAGGTCGGGTCCCACAGGGGGTTTTCTCCTTTACTTCTAACATCTCCCTTGTAACTCTGAAATGATTAAAAACTATGAATATATCACCATCAAGTAACCCATGTAAAACATACCAATTTAGCAACACTTGTATCTTTGTGGTATCTCCCAAAAATATAAAAATGGCATGATATTTAAAATTCTCAAAATAATATCATGTGTTTGTTGTCCATCCAAAATATGCATCAAGTGTCTAAGTGGAAATTTCATAATACAAATTAAAATAAATTAGAAATGATATTTCCTTTTAAATGATTCCTCTCTCTCTTTTCTTCCTTCTAAGGCTTGAGTATCATAAGATTTCTTTACTTCCATTTCACTCTCTCAGGATGCATGTCACTGAAAGTGATTTCTCTCTTATTACTATATGCTTTGGATGAAGGTTGTTTGGAGTGTATGGAAGAGGATTGAGATGTCTCTAAGCTGGGTGAGATAGCAGGTTGCTTTCCTTTGTCAATTTGGGGTTCATTGGGCAACACTTTGTAATTTCTAGAAACTTGAACTGACTATACCATGGAGACAACATATGTAGCATGAGCTATTTATTGCAGAGGAGGAGGTGGTGGCAAAGGGTTATTAGGACAACGAGCTATGCTAGAGGGAGGATTTATGGGGTTATTTTCCCATCTATCATTGGTTGGATGCGTATGAGGCTCAAGGAAATATACAATATTGGGATGTGGTTGTAAGGGAGGATTAGGAGGAGCTTGAAGTTCTGGAAATGTTGGATGCCCACCTAGGTTCAGATAGCCAATTTGTACCAGCTGGTTAAACTCTTTAGAATTAGCATCAAAATGTATTGAAACCTCATGTTATTGTGTCTCCCCTATTGCCAAAATACATTTGGCATTCTTCCTCTTCTACCCATGTTTCCTCTATTTCCACTTCTATTTCCTCGACTGAAAAATCTCATCTATATGCATCATCATTCTAATTTGTGCATAGTTCTTAAAGTAAAATATAAGACACAGTATAGTAAACAACTAACACAATTTTTTTTTAAATGATTTAGCTATGAAATGACACAGTATTCCAAGCATGCAATGGAGAAATGAATGGGAATAAATGTAAACATGGAGGAAAATCCATATTTTGACAGGAATCCTTTTCATTGTTTTGCTTTTCAAGATCTGAATTGTACTCTTCTTTGCAAAATTCTCTTTATATAAATAAACTATTATCTCTTTGAACAAGGAAAATGAGTGAAAAATGAATAAATAAATGATAGGGATACGATGATAAAGGGGGTGTAAAAAGTAAAAAATAATATGGAATGACATGAATGCATGAGAAATTATGTTCAATGTCCATACACAGTTAACCATTTATGTTCATAAAAATGTATAATTTTCCATTGTAGAGCTAATAATGTATGTGTAGTTCCTTTGAGAGGACTTCCCAACATTTCCTTAAACAATCGATGTGTTCCTAGATCATTCTTTTTACCTAAAACTACATTCTCAAGCTGCATAATAATTTGAGTTTATGAAAACCAAATCAAAATATCAAACTTCCCATGTATCATCTTAAGATCAAAAAATAAAACCAATGACATATATAAGTCTTCCATAATAAACAAATCTTTAATAGATCCTCTTTAAAGGCTTCTCTTCATCAATATTTTAAACTACATAAATATGGGATAATGACATGGAATTAGAATGAAATATGACTCAAAAAATATAGGAATAATGCATGGAAAATGATAAAATAATGAGGGGATAATCCCCAGTTTATGTAATAAAAAATAAAATAGAACTTTCACTTGCATATTAAGCCTTTTATCGATTGCCAAATATCTATTTTCTCTTGATACTTGACAACTCAAACTCCATGTCGGTCTTTAATGTTGGAAGCTTCATGAATGGCCAACTGGCAATTTTATATGAATTCAACCAATATTTACTTCTTTTTAGGAAAACCTAGTTCCCATAATCATGGTTATTTGAGACTATTGCAAAGGCTAGTATGCAAGTCAAAATCAAACTTAGTATTGTAGTCATAAGGAAAACAAATGTGTGAGGCCTCATGTTTTCATAATGAACAGAGTATGTGTTGAGTTGTAGCTCTTTGTTTTTCCAAAAACGAAATGACCACTACTTTGTCTAATTATCCAAGAGCTCTAAAATAATAGAACTAGAAACTAAATGAGGAAATAAATTTGACTTATAACCATATGAAACTTTAATAAGCTCATCGATACCAACAAGGTTTGAACCTAGGGGATAGAGGGTACTCGGGTGCTTGTAGACAAAATATATTTCGTGTTATAGCCACCAGGAAGAACCAAAGAGTGCACAACTTCAACAAAGAAAAAGTGTAATGCCAAGCATGAGATGTGCATGATTTTGTAATAAATCCAAAACTAAATACCAGCCATAACTCTGCCATAAACTATGACCTCAAATTAAAGCTTAAAATTTTAAAATGGGAATGAACATGGTCGTAACGAGTATAGTTTCCAGAGAAATTGTAGGCAACTTTAACTAATTCATTCGTATGACCAAGATTTGAACCTAAGAAACATAACGTGCTACAAATTCTGGTCACATAACCATTTTCAACAGTGAACAAACGATTTATAATTCAAGTTCAAACCCAAGCCAAGATTGAGCAAATATCAATTATAATAAAAATGGGTTTGACCTATAATTTATTTTTCTGCTACCCATCATTATTTTCAAATGAATATTTAGGAAAACGAAAGATGACAATATGAATTCGGAGGAGTAATGCATACATCAAAGTGTAGCAAAAACATTGTTTTGTTTTCTAAGTGAAAAACTTAGAACATTCAAACGATTCCATTCTTCATGAGCGAAAAGCAGAGAAAATAAATACTTCCACACTCATTACTAGTCAATTCAGAGCCATTACTACTTCATTTGCTAACAAAACTTATGTAAAATAAGTTTATAGACTGACGAGTACATACCTTGTCCAAGAAGCATTTTTATACCAGCTATGGAGGCCGAGATAGTTGAAACAACGACCTGGAAGAGGTAAGTTACCAAAGTCGATTTGTAGCTCTTTCAAGTCCACTGACCAAAAACCAAAATAAATGACAATAACCCTAGATAGAAAGAGGTGGTAAAGTGTGGGCTTGTGGGAATTAATGCCCATGTCCTCTTTCATTCAATGCATGGCCAACTATTTCTCATTGCATTGATATTCCAACCATCCACTATTTCTGAGAAGAGAATAGAGTTATGTTTGCAACTTATCTGATATTACTTGATCATAGTTTGATGCCTTGGCAAAATGCCATGCACCATACTTACTAGCAGTGCAAACAAATATTTTGCATCATCCAAGCACATGCATTCATAAATACCACAACAAACTTGGAATCATTAAACCATTGCTTTTAGCACCATAACTAAAATGATGCCTCTACTAAAATAGATGGTATGCCAACATGTCGAGGGAAATGTATGTATGTATGTATAGGCTTCACAATTCTTTGCAAGTTGTTATGGTATGAAAAATTATGAGTCAACATGAACTAGAGAAGAGTGCACATTGTTAGAATATTGAGACATATTGTAGCATCCCCAACTCCAAATTGGGCCATGCCACACCAAAATTCCAATTCTGATACCATTGAATTAATAAGAATTCTCTATGTTATCCCCAATTTCTAGGGATAACTAAGGACATGATGTCTCGAGGCCCTCAAGTTGCAGACATGGAGTACCAAGAGACAACTTAACCGACAATTTCCACTTGCACAGATAGAGGCCCGCTTCACCATCACAGATCTTAGGTTCATCATGAGGGTATCCAAAACATCAACTAGCTTTCAAAAGACATTGGGTCTTGATCCTTGAGGTACAATTCAAGTATTATAGTGAGTATCATTTCAATATTTGAGGCATTTGAGTTTGTTGCATTTAAAACTTCTTTTGCTTATGTAATGTATGCTTGGAAATTATGTTATTTTCCCTATTTCACCTTGGTGGTTGACATTGCGACCTAGTAAGTGGTCACCCTTAGGGACATGTTTGCTACTGGGAGGTCCTCTTGACAAGTCATTGTGCCATTCCTGACCATACTTGTAACTTTCCACACGTCATCCCCTCATCTCCTTACCTTTTGGGATTTTCGAGTGTACTGGCCCAAGAAGGGATTGTCCCTCATTTCATGGGAAGAAGGGGATGAAGGCCTAGAGACTTATAGCTGGAAAAAGATAAAAGTCAATCATGATCCTTCTATATTTTCACCCAGGGATATCGAGGACAATGAAATGTCTCTCATAAGAAACTGATAGGACCTGTGAAAAATAAGTAATACAAAATGCCAACCAATGTGGAGCATGTGTGGGAAATGTTTTTCATGCTTAGGTAGAAGCCCCACACATTGTATTCAAATTGGGGAAGCATGATGTGACAAGGGTAGAGTCAAGGTGGGAATTTTTTTTCATGCTTAGGTAGAAGCCCCACCATGGCTTCAACTTGGAAACATCTTAGGAGCAAAAGGCAATAAATGGATTTGGAAAAAGTATGCATTGAAAACGAAGGTGCAACACACCCTCTACAAAGGCACCCATAAATGAGACACTACGATCCCTTGTATGTCACGAACCCCATGCCCAAAATTCTTTCCCCCATCCATGTCACTTTGTCCACATGAACTAGAGAGGGGTCCACTTGGAAAACACTCATAAACTTGAGGTATGATTCACCCAATATGTCGCTTTGTCAACCCACCATACCCAAACTTGGAAAATTGCATAGGGTCTTTGAGCACTTGTTTGTTTTGATGCACATGCTTAGATGGATCTTTTTCTGACTTGATTGATGCATTTGACTTGAGATCCTTGTATGGCTTATTCATTGTTTTTGCAATACCTTGCTTGGTGGACAAATTTGGAAGAATAGGCCTAGCTTGGACTTCCTTATCGCTTGAATCCCATAGGCTAAATACCATGGCCCACACATCGGAAGATGATGGAAGCATTTGGAGGCCATGAGAGACACCTTGGAGGTGTTGGACATATTTTCATTGATGTCAACGGTCAATGTGATGATTTGTTGTTACGATGAATTATCATTACTATAGATGAGATTGTCATTGATGTCAACAATATATCAGTTAGCATAAAATATCAAACAATATGCAAAGATTGAAAGCGTAAGCTTGGGTGGAGGAGAGAATAATATGCAGAAGATCGAAAGTGTAAGCTCAGGAGGAGGAGAGAACTAAATCAATTCGTGATTATAGTTGATCATGATAGGATCAATAATGTTCCTATGATAAAATCTTAGGAGGGTTAGAAAATGAAAAGATCAAATCTCGGAAGGAAAAGCGTAAGCTCAGGGTGAGAATCCTCAGCAGCTATTCGATCAGAGTGAGAAGCCTCATCAGTCATCCGATCAAGAAATTGACTGTGTTGATTGTCTCATATAAATGGACGTCGGTCATATGAGTGACCATGGGCTTGAGGACCGTTGAAGGATCATGACCATCGGATATGCAAGCCATATCAATGACAGATATAAATTGCGGAGATCAGAATGAGAATTAAACAACTCGCTAGTTCCAATCCTGCAATTGGCCTAGATCGTCATATCTCATAGACTTGAATATCGACGACTGTGTTTGATCCAATAAATGATCAGTTTAAGTAAGATTAAGTTGTGAGCGTCAGATGTGCAATCGCCATATCAACGACGGGGATATATTGCGAAGATCAAAAGGAGAATTAAACATTGTGCTCTTTCCAATCTCGCAATTAGTCAAGACCATCAGATCTTATAGCTTCAAATATTGACGACTGTTGTTGACTCACCAACAAAGCACAACTTCAAATTGCAGAGTTTAGGTGTTGAGTTAAATCACTCGCAAGTTGTGGTTCCACAATCATTGTCAACCGTTGATCTGCTTCGAGTGTTTTCATAACCGTTGGATCACTTTAAAGTGGAAGGATAGGATAAGCAAGGTAAGATATGAGATTTCATTTATGCAAATTTCCGTCAGCCGTTGGATCATTCTAAGTGGAAGGATAGGATAAGCCAAAAGAGAAGCACCATAGATAGATCGAGCTATCGATCTAAGAACATGATAGACGAACAACGTTTAGTTTGGGTCTAAAGTTGCGAGGAGGTTACGCTCCAAAGAAATCTCACTTCAAGAATTCAGTTTGAGATTTGAAATATCTGAAGCCTGGAAATCCGAAATGAATAAGGACCATCGGATTTGGAGGACATACGATGACCGCTGGATCAGGCTTGTTGGTCAATAGACCATGTCTACAAGGACATGTGGTAGACCACGTCAACAAGTACATGTGGAATAATCAAATGATGACAAGTGTCAAGAGGAAATTGGCTTGTGCCATGTCAACAAGTGACGTAAGCAAGTCACGTCACTCTGGGAGAATTACTTCGAGAGTTTCACCACCAAGAAATTTCAAAAGTCCCGAAGGATGAAGTTCGAAGTCACTCTTATCCATCGATCTGAGATACCCGTCAGATACTATTCTCACCATTAGATCAAGGATATGAATATGTGTCACATTGGGAGATCTACGTCGACATACCACGTCAGCAAGAAACTGTGACAGACCACATCATCAAGGACACGTGGCACAGTCAGAGAATGAAAAGTGTCAAGTTGAAATCAATATTTCAGGTATGTGAAAATCATGAATCTAAGTGACACGTGGCAGCTACTCAGATCGTGACACATCATCAAGTGACATAAGCAAGTTACATCACTCCCAGAGTTTTACTTCGGGAGTTTTACCACTAGCACTTGCCCAAAGTCCCAAAGTCCTGAATGTCGAAGTCCCAAAGTGGACATGATACATCTGATCTGAAGATGACTTCGGGATAATTCTCGATCGTCGATCTAATACAGTGGAAGGATAGTGTAAGTGGAAGTATTAACCGATAGCAAGCGATCTCCACCAATTATGACTTACTCAACAAGTGATCGCTCCAGAGGAAATAAGGGGTTGAGATTTGAAATCTCTGAAGTCCAGAGACTTGAAGGAGATCTCGACCATTGATATGAAAGGGACACGCGTCAGTGGATTGATAGCTCCGTAATATTGACGTACGGAGGAAATAAGGGGTTGAGATTTGAAATCTCCGAAGTCCGGAGACCCGAAGGAGATCTTGACCATTGACCCGAAAGGGACACGGATCAGTGGATTGATAGCTCCAGAAGATTGATGTACAGAGGAAAGAAGGGGTTGAGATTTGAAATCTCTAAAGTCTGGAGACTCGAATGAGATCCCGATCGTCGATCTGATGTCAGGTGTACTCTCAACCGTTGATCAAAATATAGTGGAAGGATATCATAAGTAGAATAGTCGAAGACCCAGAGTAAAAGGTGGTCATCCATCTCAACGCTTGATTAAGTCTTGGCCTTGAAATTAAGCCTTGTAAGAATCAAATATGATGATTAATCCATTTCCGTGAAATAAACGTAAATCGTCTGATCTGTTCGGGAAATCTGATTCAGAAGTTTTGAAAGGTTTCAAACCCAAAATTTCCTAAGAGCGAAGTCTCGAAGTCCCGAAAATCATCCATCTCATCGGGAGATTGAATCGTGGTCGTTGAATTGATAAGCACTCATCTCGTCTAACGTCTAAATAACGCCATTGGTCATATGGCAAAGAGATTTAAAGGGGAAAATGTAATGCATCGCTTAAATTGAGAAGCCCGTGGTTCTATGCCTATGATCATATGAACATGGTTTGAAGGAAGCGTTGATTTGTGTTATCACAAAGACGAAGGAAATCGATCCATGCCTATGATCGATTTATGAAAGTAAAAGGGGATGTCAGGTTTAACGTTGAAGACCCGAAATGATGATCTTTGGTGGTCCCAAAAGTCATTGTAAATAAGAAAGTTAGTTATAACTTGTTGCACAAATCGGCTCAATAACTTAAACAAGTTTTGAGCATAAGAAAATATAAATACAACCATGATCGGTTCACTAGATGGTGTTCTTGGTGAAGAAGATGGGTTTGTGGAAAATATAGGCTCGTTGAGAAAGAGCGGTTTGCGGAGGAAAATGAAGGGGATGCGAACTTGAGGTCAGTGCGAATATCAAAGGAAAGAAGAAGTGAAGAAGGCACGAATTTCAGAGAGAAGATGAAGTGCGGTGATGAGCGTTTATGGTATACCTCTGATCATGAAATAGAGTTGATTCAATAATAGATCACTGCTACTAGATTTGGTTGAACTTCTATATGAACTCTAGTTGGATAGACTGCGTTCTATCAACAAGTTGGGTCTTTCTTGAGAGTTGGTGCTCTCCGAGGAGTTGGTGCTCCTTAATTCAGTTGGTGTTGATACAAAATAGTTGTTGCTCGGAAAATTCATATTACTATATTCACATATATAGTAATATCAATTATACAAAAGCTTACACAAACATCTGGTATCTCTTATCCATTGTGATTATGA
Source organism: Picea glauca (assembly GCA_000966675.3). Lineage (NCBI taxonomy): Eukaryota > Viridiplantae > Streptophyta > Pinopsida > Pinales > Pinaceae > Picea > Picea glauca. The sequence continues at coordinate 8,816 of JZKD02S0189900.1, read as the reverse complement.
TTTAATTGTTCTTAATATGTTCAATTATGTTTTAACTGCTAACTTGTAAGAAGAAAAGTTAGAAAATTCGACACACTAATTCCCCCCCCCCCCCTCTTAGTGTGGGTGGTGTGTTCAACATGGGGATCTATCCTAGCCCATTTCTAGCCCAACATCTTGCTCTTGAGGATAAAACGTCACATTTGAGGAGCTTGACGTCACCCTAGGGCTAGGGTTTTGGTGGTGAAGGACACTTGGCACGTTTTGATGGGAGAAGGCTTGACTTGAAGGAGGAAACCCTAGTGCATGAGAGGGAGGCTCTAGAAGGACCAATGACTTCCATCCTCAACTCCAATGACTTGAAAAAAGTATCAAAAAGTCACCCTAGAAAAGGGATGACATCACATCACGGTTTCTTATGTGCATTTTTTATTGTTAAAATTGAATTTGGTATTTTAAAGGGAAAAAGTAAGGGTTGTTGACCCCTTACTTTGTGGTTACCCTAAAATTGAGGGGAAAAATACATTTAGGAGGATTTGTATAAATAGAGATCAAACTCTTGTCGTTTTAACATAAATATCCCATTGTGAGAAGACTATTGTGGCTGCAATTTGTGCCCTACTTGGGAAATTTGGATATCTCTCTCTTGTGCAATTGATTTTTGGTGATATCTCTTGGTGAATTTTTGAGCTAAGGTGGTTCACACCTCTTGGAGACTTCTTCTTTTACTTTTTTATGGACATTAATTGGTAAACTAGGGTTTGGTCTTTGCTATTGTGGAATTGGTAAGGAAATTTTTGCATGTGTTGGTTTTTTCTACTAGTTTCATTGATATTATTATCTTAAACCCTTGGAGGAGTATAAGAGGATACACCCTCCACAAAGGTTCATGTTATTTGCAATTTGATAAGTCAATTTTTGCAAGGTTTCTAGGAGGAGCACAAGGGTGTACACCCTCCTAGATTTACCTTAGTTTGATTTGCATGCCCTAGGGAGTAAGAGGGTTTAAACCCCCAGGGACATTGTGGATCTAACTCATACTTTCAAGGCTCCATTCAACCAAATTTTAAAGGCACTAATATGAAGTTTGCATTGGATAAATAAATTGTTTGCTTTGGTGAACATGATTTAGAGAGATATTGATCTTGTTTAAGTTGGAATCTTTTCTTGATGCTTTGAGGTTGCCAATGCCTCTAGGGAATCTTGTTTTGCTTGGTATTCTTAGAGCTATAACTCAATAAAATACACATCCATTAGGGATGCAACACATTACTCTCTTCTTGGTTATAACTCACATTTCAACTGCCAAAAGTTGCTAATAAATTGCCCCTATAATCTACTAGACTAGGCGCACTATTTGGGTGGTTTACTTGCTTGTTTTGTGGGTTGAAATTTTATGTTCTAGAAATAGTTTGCTATAGCCATAAAGCTAATAAAATATCTCTGCAATACTTGTTTATAAAAATCATAGTTTGTTGCTAAATTCTTATGCTTTCATACTTGAGTTATACTAGTGACTGCTAGCTTATGTCTTGCATCATTTACTTGACTTTTAGCATCTTGTTAGCAACTTTAACAATCATTTACTTGCTTATATATATATCTTTGTTGACTGTTTCAAATAGGTACAACAATCTTAACTTGCTTGTCCACTTAACCTTAAGCTTGTATACTTGTATTTTCTTGTGTCTTGGGCAGGTACAATCATCTTCCATAGGTACCCAAGCACTTGGAAACCATAGAACATACTTGAGACTCGTTATCAAGAAATTTGTCACTTAGAAACTTGAATTATAGTGGCATCACTTCCATCTCATTTTTCGTCTCATTTCCTCATAGGGTCACCCGGGACTCCCCCCTCGTGTTGGATTTTTCCTTCACTAAAGCGAGGGGAGGGTTTATCTAAGGTGACAATGGGTAAACTCTCCCACCATTATCACCATCTTTTGGATTGGGTCAGGATTTTCCCAACCTACAGTTTGTGCGATAACACTCAACATATGAAACAAAATTATGTAGATTAACAACAAATATACATATGCAACATCATACAGGAAAAAACCCATAATGGGAAATAGATAAATAAGCACACAATAATTTTAAAAAACACATAATAAACACTTATATTTTGTAAATAAGACACCAAATGTGTGAAAACCTCAAACTTTCCTCCCATCCATAGACTTTGTTGCTCATAAACTCTCAGCAACAGGTCACCCCCGAGCTGGGGCTGAAAACTCCACCAAGGCAAAGGAACCCTAAGCTAGGCTAAGGTCTATCAACAGCATAAATGTTTAGACTATAGTGCCAACTCTAGAAGAAAGCATATAGCCTCTCATTCCCCACATGTCTATCCCACCCCAAAAAGCGTTCCCCTTCTATGATCAACAATCCTTCGACTACCCCAGTTCCCTTCTAGGGCTTCAACAACAGGTCGGACATGAAGCCTTTGATCTTTGCAGCTGCATCCTAGCACCTAGGAAACAATTCCCAACAATTCTCTCACCTCGAGAGAATTCTCATGGGCCTAACAACCTGCTTCTTCAATAGCATATGGGCCTGACAACCTGCCTCTTCAGCTCAAATTACCCAAATTACTCATTGACAACAACTCCAAATATTTTCCAATACAATTATGGTGATGGAAGCAAGATACATATGGTAGGAGAGGAGAGCGAGTGAATTAGAATTGAATGATCGGAAAAATAAGCTAAATTCCCAAAATATATGTGCACATTCTCAACTTGACACTTGTCATGTTGGGAACTACCTTAGGCCAACTTTCCTCCCCACTTGGGTGATACGTTCCCCCTCATTAGGAACTTAGGATATATATTTATATCCATAAATTAGAATTTATAATTTTAGGAATATTAATATAATATTCCTTTGGGCTTAATCCCCATTAGCTTAGCCCCTTTCCCAGACTCTTATCCCCCCTTTCCCTTTCTAGTGGAGTTTATACCCCCATACTCTTTTGGTTGGTTGGTCTGCAACAATGATGTATTTTTATTAATATCTGAGTGTGATTACATTTTACAAATAAAGGATCACTGGCCTTTTAGCATTTAGGATCTCCAACCTAATAACCACACATGCACTCTAGCCTCAAAACATATTTACAAAGGCTCTCCGACCCCAAAATATCCTGGCTCACCAGCCTATATGTACATTTTCATTTTCATTTACACTTAGGGTTTAGCCTAGGGGTACTTTATATACACATGTACAATCAAAATCTTCAAAACGATGTGGGTACTTTGGCCACATAGCATCTTTGTGCTCCCAAGTTGCATCCTTAGGACCGTACCAGATTCATTAGACTTTTACTATCCATATGGATCGATTCCAGAGCTGCTTTATTTTTTGATCCAATATGAAAACCAATTTCACTTGAAAGTCACCTTCTTTCTCCACCTGAATCACATTCTAATCAATGACATGATTAGCATCAGGTGCACATTTTTTAAGCAAAGACACATGGATGCAGGTAGTGCAAACATGTATGCAACATGACCGATCCTCTCCAGGATTTCAAAAGGTCATAATATCTTGTTACAAGCTTTGAACAGTTCCCCAACTTCAAGGAACCTTGAACACTTCACTTTCGAGAACACATGGTCACCCACTTTAAACTCTCTGTGATTTCTTCCTTTATCTGCATATTTTTTCTGCCTATCTTGGGAAACCTTTAAATTTGTTTTATCTTCATTATCTGCTCTTCCATTTCCATGAGTAATTATGGTCCAACCATTGCTCTGTCTTATGGGTTGTCCCAGCTTACTGGTGTGTTTCATTTTCTACCATATTATGCTTCAAATGGGATCATCTTTAAAGAGGCACGATATCCATTATTATAAGCAAACTCCACCAAGTGTAGATAGCCTTCCCATTTTGATGGTTTATCCATCACAAACATCCTCAACATATCCTCAATCACCTGATTGAACCTCTCTATTTTTCCATCTGACTCTGGATTGTATGTTGTGTTAAAGTTCAGATTTGTCACAAATCCTTTAAATAATCCCTTCCAAAATTTTGATGTGAACTTGGGATCTTTGTCAAAGACAATTGCCTTAGGCACACCATGCAACATGGTAATTTCCTTCACATAAATATCATCAATGTTAGATGCCTTGTGAGTTAGCTTCACTGGGATAAAATGGGCAGATTTAATGAGCTTATCCACCACTATAATGATGGAATCATGTTGCTTAGTTGTTATGGGAAGCTTGGTGATGAAATCAATTGTTACAACTTCCCATTTCCACTTAGGAATGGTAAATGGTTGAAGCAAACCAGTTGGGTGTCTGTGCTTAGCCTTGACCTTTTGACATTCCAAACATCTATCTATATAATCGCCCACCTCCTTCTTCATGTCAAGCCAAAAAGATTGACTCTTGATATTTGTAATTGTCTTCTGGTAGCCTGGGTGCCAAGCATAAAGCACATTCTTCATTTCTTTTAATACCATATTTTTCAACTCCTGTAAATTAGAAACAAAATCTCTACCTTTTTACAAGAGAATTCCATCCTCCCTTAGTTCATAATTTTTAATTTTCTGCTGCAAATTACTTTGTTGTAATTTTCCCTTGGTCTCCATATCATTCCGATTTGATTTTGTAGCCTCTATTTTTTTTTTCTTTCAAATCATATCTCTACATGCTAATGGATGTAGCATGCATCTCATGCACCCTCATGTAGAGTGCATCAACCACCTTGTTATCTTCACCTTTGATATGATTTATATCAAAGTCATACTCACTAAGGAATTTCAACCTTTTGTTTTGCCTGGAATTTAAATTTGGTTGTCCAAACAAATATTTCAAACCATTATGGTATGTCCTCAGCTCAAATCTATTTCCCATGAGGTAGTGCCTCTATATTTTCAAGGCATGTACTATGGCTACCAATTCTAAATCATGAGTGGCATAGTGTCTCTCATGCTCTTTTAACTTCCTTGATTCACAACATACCACATGCCCATTTTGACTAAGGACTCCTCCAATCCATTCCTTGAATGCATCAATGCACACAATGAAGTCTTCATTTATTAAAAAATCCTCAAAATCGGTGCACTTGTTAACAATTTCTTCAAGTGTTGGAAACTTCTTTCACAATTAGAAGTTCACTCAAATCTCACACCCTTCTTTTGCAAGGATGTGATTGGGTGTGCAATCTTTGAAAAACCCTCAATAAACCTTCTATAGTTACCTACAAATCCTGTGAAATATCTCACCTCGGAGACATTCCTTGGTGTTTTCCATCCTTCAATGGATCTTATCTTTTCTGGATCCATTGTTATCCCTTCTTCTGAAATGATATAGCCCAAATAATGGATCTTCCTCTGATAAAATGAGCACTTACTTAACTTTGTATACAATTGATGTTCCCTCAATACTTGTAGCACCATCTTCAAGTGTTTCTCACGCTCTTCTTCAAACTTGGAGTAGATAAGAATGTCATCCAAGAAGATGATTACAAACTTATCCAAGTATTCTTTGAATATACCATTCATTAAACACATGAAGACAACTAGTGCATTTGACAACCCAAATGGAATCATTGTAAAATCATAATGGCCATACCTTGTTCTGAAGGTTGTCTTGTTGATGTATTCTTCCTTAATTCTCAGATGATAATAACTTGATCTGAGGTCAATATTGGAGAATATCTTGGCATATTTTAACTGATCAAAGAGATCATCTATCCTTAGAAAAGGATACTTGTTCTTCACAATCACCTTATTTAGTTGTCTGAAGTCAATGCAAAGCCTCAATGTTCCATCCTTATATTTCACAAATAATACTGGGGCACCCCAAGGTGACACACTTGGGCATATATACCCCTTCTTCAAAATCTCCTCAAGTTACATTTGCAACTCCTTCAACTCTGGTGTACTCATCCTATAAGGAGTCTTGGATAATGGGGTTGTTCTAGGCATTAGATCGATAGAGAAATCAATATCTCTCTTGTGTGGAGACCCCGATATTTCTCTAAATACATACTCAAACTCTTTTAGGACTATATAGTATTCAATGCTTGAAAATTTATCCTTAGGTGTGTCTTCCATATGAGCTGCAAATATTTGACATATTTTTCTGAATCTTTTCTTCAGTTGCAAGGTCGAAACTTATCTGATGGTTATTGCCTTGGGTATATCCTCAAGTTCCATTCCTCATCTAAGCAAGTAAATTCCTTCTTATAACATTCAAGGACAACACGATGCTTGTCCAACCAATCCATACCAATGAGTAAATCATATGATCCCAAATGTATGATATTCAAATCTGCCCTTATGCTTAGTCCATTCATGTCCATTGGACATTCCTTAACCACATCATTAATTCTAATTTTATCTCTTGTAGCTAGCTACACCAACCAAGTTTTCCCAAGCTTGATTCTTGGCAAATGAAATCATTCCACCATCTTAGGATATAGATAACTATTATTAGCTCCTAAATAAATTAAAATAGCAATGGGTTGGTCATTAATCTTACGTTCCACTTCAATCATGTGGGACTCAAAATCAACTTGCTTGTTATCCAAGGCTGCATAGATCCTTGGTACATTTATACCCATATATTCAACTAGATCGGTCTGTTGTAAATTGTGAACAATCATCACTTTTTCAACTATATGAGAGCAATCCTTGTACATGTGATCTCCTTCACAACCCCAACATTTCATATGTTATTGCCTTGGTCTTTTCCCCATTGTTTCTGTCATTCTGGGATCCTTGGAAGCTTGTTGTCCCTGAGAATTATTTTTGAAGAATGGTGGCTTGGTGCCCTTCTTCCTCTGCTCCATCTTGCCTTTATTCTTGTCTTCCCAAGCCTTTTGAAAGGTTGGTTTTCCTTTATGCTGATCATAGAGGCATTTATCTCTCCTTATGGTTTCCTCCAGTTTCTTGGGATCATCATACTATATCTTATCACTAAAAATTTATGGCAACCCACTCAGGTATATTTGAATCTTGACCTATTCATCCTTGATGAAGTCAACATATGTCAACAGCTCTAAAAATCTCCTTTCATACTCATCCATGGTCATACTCCTAAGCTTGAGTTCAAAGAAATCCTTCATCTTCTTATCATAATAATGCTTGGTTAAGTACTTCTTTTGAAAACACCTCTTGAATTCCACCCAAGTAATCTTCTTCTCATCAATGTGTTGCACTTGCACAAGCTAGTTCCACCACATTGATGTTTTCCCCTTGAGTTGATATATTGCAATTCTCCCTTATGCCTTTGAGGAGTAATTATCTAGCTGAAAGTACTTCCTCATTCCTAATAGCTAGGTCTCTACATCCTCATCTTTCTTGTGGTCACCATCAAAGGTAGGAGGCTTAATCTTATTCATTTATCTTTGTAGTTCATCCAATCCAGAGCTTCTCTTATTTTTTCTGACAGGAGATGGACCTGAAATATCGTGTGTTATCCTAACCAAATGCCTTCTTGATGTTGAAGTCATCTTGCTGCTCCTTATCTTTCATAAGCCTCCAGTTATCACCTTTATAACTATGGGCATATTTTTGTAGACACTTTATGGTCTCCACCAAGTTCATGCTCTCCTCCTTGTCTTCTCTATGCCCATTGGATTTTGTCTTCTCTATGCCCATGCTGATATACAATCCCCTAACTTCATCTTCATGCCTATAGGTTCTATGTAACACCCTGTTTCCCCCAGTCTGTAAAAATAACTATATTGGCCAAGAACTATGGCAAACTCCAAGATGTGAATGTGTGATTTGACAGACCCTATATAAAGGGTCGATGAATATAAATGATGTGTGAATATATGTTGCATGAATGCTAGGAGAGGGGGGATGTGCTGAAAAATAGACCACGATGGCTGATGAAAGGTGGTGGAAGGCACCTGGAATGGTGGCGTTAACTTCCACCGAACCAATACTATATTGGTCTTTACTCGCTTAAAGACCAAAGCTGCTCTCTGGCCCTAAAATGAATTACTCACCAGGATGGTAGGTGGGGAGGCTCCTCATGAGTTAATGAGGGGATGGGGATGAACCACCCATCCGTAGAATCCCTTAGACCTGACCACTGCGGGGGAATTCGCGCCACATGCAACCTTGCAGGACAAATCAAGAAAGGAAGTGTGGGAAGGGGGCATGCGATAGGAATCACGGAAGGAGAACCAGAGGAACTCCAAAAAATACAGGGAGTCATGAGCAGAGGAGAAGGAGAGTAACCTTCGTCCTGGACTTTCTACGAGCGAGAAGTAAGAGACTGAGTCTCAAAGCATCGTGGTCTAGCTCGGGGGTGGCTAGTGGTAAATCCATTTGGAGTCGTTGAGCCTACGGTTGGGTGGAAACGAGCACCCCTCTCAGCATTCATGCCACACTTGGTGTTCTTTCTGATAAGTGTTTACATCTCACATCTTGAATTAAAATATAATGTATGCATGCTCATGTTTATACACTTATAAATGATTGATTTCTGTATAGAAGTGTTTTCTTGGTATTTTGATCAGCAACAATGAATGTGTGCTTATACTTATATGACTATAATCGATTTATGTATCGAATGTATAAGTTCAAATTCGAGCTCGTCCCCTGGAGAGTTGTCCCGTGTTCACGACCCATGATATGCCCTGGGTTTTTTTCCCGAAGGCACCTCCTTCTGGGAAGCTCCATCATATTCCAGAGCCAGAGTGAGTTTTTGGAAGGGACTACCATTTTTAAGTAAGTATTTAAGCTTACCTCACCCCTGTTATAGAGTTCATAGCTCGATAATCTAAGAAGACCCTTCCGTCAGGTCACCCAACCTGGTGATAATTACCCAAGGATCCGTTGGAGGATTTTATGGCCTAAGTTT
>JZKD02S0189889.1:0-22623 GCA_000966675.3 Picea glauca | reverse complement strand
AATTATTTCTAACCTGATGCAGGAGCATCTTAAGCAAGACAACGCGAAGATAAAAGACAGCTGGAAAAGCACCCAACGAAAATTTTGAAAATGTTATGTAATGACAATGAGATCATTAAACGGAGGGGAAACTTGTATAATGTAAAAGGACCTTAAGCGATCCGCTCTCATCCTTAGTAGGTAGAAGGCATTTATAATAGTTAATGCAAGTAGATAGAATTTAATGCATAGATTAGACAGTTTATAATGAAAGAGGGAAACAGGATATAGACACCCTCATTGTGTATTGTAGAAGAATGTCAATTGAGAGCATAGACCATAGAAGAGAAGAAGCAGAGAGCTGTATAGACGAATTCCATGTACAAAAGTTCTGGATTAATACAAAAGGGGCTTTGATTCAGACTCATGGTGTTCAAATATTCTCTGTGTATGCACTATTGAATGTCATGCTCATGAATGTTTTACTCTTTCTGTCATGCATTTGTTGTTTATGCTATGTGTGTATGCTTTCTTGTTAAATGTTTGAAATCAGAGAGAGAGAGAGAGAGAGAGAGAGAGTAAGGGAAATGAGTTTCAATTGTTTCTCTATATGAGCAAAAGTTCTTGTAAGGAGTGCAGTTGAATTGTCCGCAAGGAGTGCGTTGACAAAGGGTTCAGAGGTTTTTCTCTGAAAGATCAAATAAGATAGTTTTTGATCTCATTCTCTCAGAAGTGCAGCTAGGAATAGGAGTTGTACCAGGCGTGCACAGGTCGAGTAAAGTCTCAAGAGTTTGCGAACCTGAGAAATTGTTGAGAGACTATTGTTGCAGGGAGTGCACAGAGTCGAAGGATTTCAATTCCTTGGAGTAATTGAGGGATCACCACAAGGAGTGCGAGCAAGAGTTTTTTTGAAAGAATCGGAGTTAGAAAAAGCTTAGGAAGGATAAATCCTTCGAAATTGTCGAAGAGAAGAACATGAAGTTTGTGCATTGGAGCATTGACAAGGTGTCGCAAGTTTGTGTCGCAGGCGGTTAAGTACCGTTGAAAACCACTTTGGTGAAAAAGTTGCAGAAGTCCTTGAGAAGGAAGGAGAACGGATAGTCGGAATTCTCATGGATTAGTAGGGGAGTTACAACGAGTGTTTTCAAAGGGTCCAAGCTCAGGAGATATAGATCTGTAGATTCAAGCCAACAAGGTCCATTGGATTTACCCATGGATTTCCATTTCGGGGTTCATGGGTTGAAGTCCTATAATATTTTCATCAGGATTCGTGAAATTGCAAAGTCTGAAATCCCAATGGAATGAGGAGTTGTTGAAAAGTCAACCTTGCAAGCGCATCGAAGTTTCGGTAATTTGGGTTTTGGGATTTCGGGGTTTGTGGAGCAGAGTGCATGACACCACAACTCGCGAACTCATGATAAGGAGAAATCTAAAATTGACAAAGGAAAGGTCAAGTGTTGACTATTTTCGGGTTTCACAGATTTGAGAGACAAGGCGCTTGACTACCGGATTCACAAAATCGCGAAGTCTGATCTCCCGAAGTATAAAGGTGGGGGGGAATTCCTCAAGGTTATTTGTGGGTGTAGATTTTCCTTTCTTCCCGAAAGGGAAATAAGAGAGAAAGTGTTGAGAGCTCTTTAGGCTAGTGGAAGAGGAAAGATCCTGTGTGGGTGGACTTTCGACCTGCGGGTTGGGAAGGCTGCGTCAGTCTTGGTATCATAGCTCAGAAATGTTTCTTTCCTTTCTGTAATAGGGAAAAGGAGAATTCACCATGTCGCCGAGAAGAAGGGACAGGCAAACACATAATCTGGAACAGGATAGGGAAATGTCGAGAAGAAGGGGTAGGCAGATGCCTGATCCAGCCATAGAGATAGAGATGAATGACCTACGCGCCAGACTTGAAGACATAGAGACAGGACAGAGGTGCACAGATGGTCCTGAGGATGTTAGTGATTTCAAAATTGAAAATGAAGCTGGACATGACGAAGAAGAAGTCACAACAGAAGATGCAGCAAACGAACGCTTGCTTNGGAGTTAGAAAAAGCTTAGGAAGGATAAATCCTTCGAAATTGTCGAAGAGAAGAACATGAAGTTTGTGCATTGGAGCATTGACAAGGTGTCGCAAGTTTGTGTCGCAGGCGGTTAAGTACCGTTGAAAACCACTTTGGTGAAAAAGTTGCAGAAGTCCTTGAGAAGGAAGGAGAACGGATAGTCGGAATTCTCATGGATTAGTAGGGGAGTTACAACGAGTGTTTTCAAAGGGTCCAAGCTCAGGAGATATAGATCTGTAGATTCAAGCCAACAAGGTCCATTGGATTTACCCATGGATTTCCATTTCGGGGTTCATGGGTTGAAGTCCTATAATATTTTCATCAGGATTCGTGAAATTGCAAAGTCTGAAATCCCAATGGAATGAGGAGTTGTTGAAAAGTCAACCTTGCAAGCGCATCGAAGTTTCGGTAATTTGGGTTTTGGGATTTCGGGGTTTGTGGAGCAGAGTGCATGACACCACAACTCGCGAACTCATGATAAGGAGAAATCTAAAATTGACAAAGGAAAGGTCAAGTGTTGACTATTTTCGGGTTTCACAGATTTGAGAGACAAGGCGCTTGACTACCGGATTCACGAAATTGCGAAGTCCGATCTCCCGAAGTATAAAGGTGGGGGGGAATTCCTCAAGGTTATTTGTGGGTGCAGATTTGACTTTCTTCCCGAAAGGGAAATAAGAGAGAAAGTGTTGAGAGCTCTTTAGGCTAGTGGAAGAGGAAAGATCATGTGTGGGTGGACTTTCGACCTGCAGGTTGGGAAGGCTGCGTCAGTCTTGGTATAATAGATCAGAAATGTTTCTTTCCTTTCTGTAATAGGGAAAAGGAGAATTCACCATGTCACTGAGAAGAAGGGACAGGAAAACACATAATCTGGAACAGGATAGGGAAATGTCGAGAAGAAGGGGTAGGCAGATGCCTGATCCAGCCATAGAGATAGAGATGCATGACCTATGCGCCAGACTTGAAGACATGGAGACAGGACAGAGGTGCACAGATGGTCCTGGGGATGTTAGTGATTTCAAAAGTGAAAATGAAGCTGGACATGACGAAGAAGAAGTCACAACAGAAGATGCAGCAAACGAACGCTTGCTTAGAGCTGTTGCAAGAATGAGTGCAAGAGTCAAGATGGACATTCCAGTTTATGAGGGAAATCTAGATGTAGAAGAGCTTCTAGATTGGATTAGAGACCTGGACACATACTTTGACTATGAAAATGTCGAAGAGGACAAGAAGGTCAAACATGCTTTCACGAGATTAAAGGGGCATGCAACATTGTGGTGGGATGAGCTACAAGCTAATAGACACTTCCAAGGCAAGCAGAAGATCAAGAGTTGGGACAAGATGATCACAAAGATGAAGGCAAATTTCATCCCCAGAGATTATCAAATTACTCTGTTTTGAAGAATGCAGAACTTGAGACAGAAGCTGATGATAGTGAAGGAATATACTGAAAAGTTCTATAGGCTTAACATCAGAGAAGGTCATCATGAAAGTAATGATGAAAAAGTTGCCAGGTTTATGAATCGCCTGAGATACGAAATTCAAGATGAGATGAGCATGATGACCATCCGAACGGTGGAAGATTATTATCAAATGGCTCTAAAGGCCGAAGAGAAGATGAGCCGAAAGTAGGGTCAAAGAGGCTGAGGAAGAAGTCAGCCCAGGGGAAATTCAGTTGTCCAAGATAGAAATCAGAAGCCTAAAGAAGAATGGAAGAAACCTCAACCTCAGATTGAGAGAGGTGGAAGCTCACAGTGAGGGAAATACGCTGAAAAACGAGGGAAATACGATGGACAGAGAGGGTAGTATGCTGACCCGAGAGGAGATTATGCTGATAATAACATGTTTCCTCGTACCAGAGGTAGAGGAAGAGGAAGAGTTGGAGTGATAAAATGATTCATGTGTGGAAAGGTCGGACACAAGTCTTATGAATGTCTAGACATAAAGAAGGAAGGTGGTGAGGCTCACATTGCCAAAGCACAGAGACAGAATATTGAGGCAGAGGATGCTGAAGGAGGAAGATCACTAATGATGCAAAAAGATCTTTTGACACCAGAGAAAGAGGTGGAGAGTTCAGTCCAAGGAAATAGACTTTTTCAGACTGCTTGCAAGACCAAAGATAGGGTATGCAAGGTCATTGTGGACAGTGGTAGCACAAAAAATCTCATTTCAACAGAGATGGTAGAAAAAATGGAGCTGAAGATGATTGATCATCCAAGCCCATATAGAGTTTCATGGCTACAAAAAGGACATCAAGCAACTTTCACTAAATAGTGTTTAGTTAAATTTAAGATATGAGGATATAATGATAAGATATTATGTGATGTTATTCCTATGGATGTTTGCCATCTATTGCTGGGTAGACCATGGAAGTATGACAGGAATGTGATTCATGATGGGAGAATGAACACATGCACCCTAGAGAAGAATGGGAGAACTCACATGTTGCTTCCAATCAAAGATAACGAGGTGAAACCTGAAGTAAGTAACACTACCTCTCATGAGTGGGAAGGAACTTCTTACAGAGGTTAAGAAGAAGGAGGAACCACAATTCATTGTGGTCAAGAAGCCAGAGATTATTTTAACTAGCACAAGGGTAGATGATTTACTAGAAGAGGTTCAAGAAATACTGGAAGAGTTCACTGACATAGTAGTGGGCGAACTAACTCGTTCATTACTACCGATTAGAAGTATAAGTCATCACATTGATCTCATACCAGGAGCTAGTTTTCCAAACAAAGCTGCGTACAGATTGATGTTGCAGGATAATGAAGAGGTCAAAAGACAAGTCCAGTATTTGTTGGACAAAGGTTTGGTCAGAGAAAGCTTAAGTCCATGTGTTGTTCCGACAGTACTCAGTTCGAAGAAAGACGGAGGTCGGAGGATGTGTACTGACTCGAGGGCGATCAACAAGTTAACCATCAGGTATATATTTCCATTGCCAAGGATGGATGATTTGATGGATTGTTTGAGTGGGGATAAAAAATTTTCAAAGATTGATTTAAAAAGCGGTTATCACCAGATTCACATGAGGGAAGGTGATGAATGGAAGACAACCTTAAAGACTAATGAGGGGTTGTATGAATGGGTTGTTATTCTATTTGGCTTAACAAACACGCCAAGTAATTTCATGAGGTTGATGAATGAAGTCCTCAAGGATTTCATCGGAAAATTTATTATCGTATATCTTGATGATATATTGATTTTCAGCAAAACAAAAGCTGAACATCTGAAACATTTGGGTATAGTGATGCATAGGTTACAGTAGGAGAAGCTGCTAATAAACATGAAAAATTCCTCATTCATGAAGACAAAGATCATTTATTTGGGGTTTGTTATTTCTGCAGATAAGTTGAGGATGGATCCAAATAAAGTGGAGGTAATCAAGAATTGGCCATCACCGAAAAGAATCTTTGAAGTTTGAAGTTTTCATGGATTGGCTAGTTTCTACCGAAAATTCATTAGGAATTTTAGTGGAATTAGTGCACCAATGATGGACACAGTGAAAAAGAGACACAAATCTTTCCACTGGATAGAAGAGGCTGAGAAGAGTTTTAATCTGTTGAAGAGGAAAATCATGGAACAACCAATCCTGGTGTTGCCTGATTTCCAAAAGAAATTTCAAGTGAAATGTGATGCAAGTGGATTTGCAATAGGGGAAATATTGAGTCAAGAAGACAGGCCGATATCATACTTCAGTGAAAATTTGAATGAAGCCAAGATAAAATACTCCACGTATGACAAGGAGTTCTATGCTATTATACAGGCATTGAAGAAATGGAGACATTACTTAATTCCTAAAGAGTTTGTCTTATACAGTGACAATCATGCATTACAATTTGTGAATCAATAGGAGAAGTTGAATCAAAGATAGGTAAAATGGGTTGAATATATGGAAAATTTCACTTTTGTGATTAAACATATTTCTGGCACTGCTGACAAAGTTGTTGATGCTTTGAGCAGGAAGTGTTTTCTATTGTAGTAGTTCGGAGTCAAAACGTTGGGTTTTGATGATCTCAAGGAGATGTATCAAGTTGATCCAGATTTTAAAGAGGGGTACGAAGCAGCTGAGAATCCAATTCTCAAGGATAGAAGACAATGGGTAGAATACATGATCCAAGAAGGATTATTGTTTAAAAGTAATTAGCTTTGTATTCCAAAATGCTCCATGAGGGAAAGTTTTTTTAAGGAGAAACACAGTGGAGGATTGGCCGGACACTTCGGTCATGAAAAGACGTTCGCAAAGTTGAATGAGTCATATTTTTGGCCAGGAATGTGAGAAGACATTAAAAGATTCGTGGATAGATGCAGAATTTGCCAACATTCAAAACACAAGAGGCAGAATGCAGGATTTTATCAACCATTGCACATACCTGAGAGGCCATGGGATGCAGTCAGCATGGACTTCATATTGGGGTTGCCAAGAACACAAAGAGCATTTGACTCAATTTTTGTGGTGGTGGATAGATTTTCCAATATGGCACACTTCATTCCATGTCAAAAAACCAGTGATGGAACTGATATTGCGAATTTGTTTTTCAAAGAAGTCATTTGACTTCATGGCTTACCAAGGAGCATAATTTCGGATCGAGACACTAAGTTCGTGGGAAAATTTTGGAGGACCTTATGGAAGAATCTGGCAANGACATTCCAGTTTATGAGGGAAATCTAGATGTAGAAGAGCTTCTAGATTGGATTAGAGCCCTGGACACATACTTTGACTATGAAGATGTCGAAGAGGACAAGAAGGTCAAACATGCTTTCACGAGATTAAAGGGACATGCAACATTGTGGTGGGATGAGCTACAAGCTAATAGACACTTCCAAGGAAAGCAAAAGATCAAGAGTTGGGACAAGATGATCACAAAGATGAAGGCAAAGTTCATCCCCAGAGATTATCAAATTACTCTGTTTCGAAGAATGCAGAACTTGAGACAGAAGCTGATGATAGTGAAGGAATATACTGAAGAGTTCTATAGGCTTAACATCAGAGCAGGTCATCATGAAAGTAATGATGAAAAAGTTGCCAAGTTTATGAATCGCCTGAGATACGAAATTCAGGATGAGATGAGCATGATGACCATCCGAACGGTGGAAGATTATTATCAAATGGCTCTAAAGGCCAAAGAGAAGATGAGCCGAAAGTAGGGTCAAAGAGGCTGAGGAAGAAGTCAGCCCAGGGGAAAGTCAGTTGTCCAAGATAGAAATCGGAAGCCTAAAGAAGAATGGAAGAAACCTCAACCTCAGATTGAGAGAGGTGGAAGCTCACAGTGAGGGAAATACGCTGAAAAATGAGGGAAATATGATGGACAAAGAGGGTAGTATGCTGACCCGAGAGGAGATTATGCTGATAATAACATGTTTCCTCGTACCAGAGGTAGAGGAAGAGGAAGAGGTGGAGTGATAAAATGATTCATGTGTGGAAAGGTCGGACACAAGTCTTATGAATGTCCAGACATAAAGAAGGAAGGTGGTGAGGCTCACATTGCCAAAGCACAGAGACAGAATATTGAGGCAGAGGATGTTGAAGGTGGAAGATCACTAATGATGCAAAAAGATCTTTTGACACCAGAGAAAGAGGTGGAGAGTTCAGTCCAAGGAAATAGACTTTTTCAGATTGCTTGCAAGACCAAAGATAGGGTATGCAAGGTCATTGTGGACAGTGGTAGCACAAAAAATCTCATTTCAATAGAGATGGTAGAAAAAATGGAGTTGAAGATGATTGATCATCCAAGCCCATATAGAGTTTCATGGCTACAAAAAGGACATCAAGCAACTTTCACTAAATAGTGTTTAGTTAAATTTAAGATATGAGGATATAATGATAAGATATTATGTGATGTTATTCCTATGGATGTTTGCCATCTATTGCTGGGTAGACCATGGAAGTATGACAGGAATGTGATTCATGATGGGAGAATGAACACATGCACCCTAGAGAAGAATGGGAGAACTCACATGTTGCTTCCAATCAAAGATAACGAGGTGAAACCTGAAGTAAGTAACACTACCTCTCATGAGTGGGAAGGAACTTCTTACAGAGGTTAAGAAGAAGGAGGAACCACAATTCATTGTGGTCAAGAAGCCAGAGATTATTTTAACTAGCACAAGGGTAGATGATTTACTAGAAGAGGTTCAAGAAATACTGGAAGAGTTCACTGACATAGTAGTGGGCGAACTAACTCGTTCATTACTACCGATTAGAAGTATAAGTCATCACATTGATCTCATACCAGGAGCTAGTTTTCCAAACAAAGCTGCGTACAGATTGATGTTGCAGGATAATGAAGAGGTCAAAAGACAAGTCCAGTATTTGTTGGACAAAGGTTTGGTCAGAGAAAGCTTAAGTCCATGTGTTGTTCCGACAGTACTCAGTTCGAAGAAAGACGGAGGTCGGAGGATGTGTACTGACTCGAGGGCGATCAACAAGTTAACCATCAGGTATATATTTCCATTGCCAAGGATGGATGATTTGATGGATTGTTTGAGTGGGGATAAAAAATTTTCAAAGATTGATTTAAAAAGCGGTTATCACCAGATTCACATGAGGGAAGGTGATGAATGGAAGACAACCTTAAAGACTAATGAGGGGTTGTATGAATGGGTTGTTATTCTATTTGGCTTAACAAACACGCCAAGTAATTTCATGAGGTTGATGAATGAAGTCCTCAAGGATTTCATCGGAAAATTTATTATCGTATATCTTGATGATATATTGATTTTCAGCAAAACAAAAGCTGAACATCTGAAACATTTGGGTATAGTGATGCATAGGTTACAGTAGGAGAAGCTGCTAATAAACATGAAAAATTCCTCATTCATGAAGACAAAGATCATTTATTTGGGGTTTGTTATTTCTGCAGATAAGTTGAGGATGGATCCAAATAAAGTGGAGGTAATCAAGAATTGGCCATCACCGAAAAGAATCTTTGAAGTTTGAAGTTTTCATGGATTGGCTAGTTTCTACCGAAAATTCATTAGGAATTTTAGTGGAATTAGTGCACCAATGATGGACACAGTGAAAAAGAGACACAAATCTTTCCACTGGATAGAAGAGGCTGAGAAGAGTTTTAATCTGTTGAAGAGGAAAATCATGGAACAACCAATCCTGGTGTTGCCTGATTTCCAAAAGAAATTTCAAGTGAAATGTGATGCAAGTGGATTTGCAATAGGGGAAATATTGAGTCAAGAAGACAGGCCGATATCATACTTCAGTGAAAATTTGAATGAAGCCAAGATAAAATACTCCACGTATGACAAGGAGTTCTATGCTATTATACAGGCATTGAAGAAATGGAGACATTACTTAATTCCTAAAGAGTTTGTCTTATACAGTGACAATCATGCATTACAATTTGTGAATCAATAGGAGAAGTTGAATCAAAGATAGGTAAAATGGGTTGAATATATGGAAAATTTCACTTTTGTGATTAAACATATTTCTGGCACTGCTGACAAAGTTGTTGATGCTTTGAGCAGGAAGTGTTTTCTATTGTAGTAGTTCGGAGTCAAAACGTTGGGTTTTGATGATCTCAAGGAGATGTATCAAGTTGATCCAGATTTTAAAGAGGGGTACGAAGCAGCTGAGAATCCAATTCTCAAGGATAGAAGACAATGGGTAGAATACATGATCCAAGAAGGATTATTGTTTAAAAGTAATTAGCTTTGTATTCCAAAATGCTCCATGAGGGAAAGTTTTTTTAAGGAGAAACACAGTGGAGGATTGGCCGGACACTTCGGTCATGAAAAGACGTTCGCAAAGTTGAATGAGTCATATTTTTGGCCAGGAATGTGAGAAGACATTAAAAGATTCGTGGATAGATGCAGAATTTGCCAACATTCAAAACACAAGAGGCAGAATGCAGGATTTTATCAACCATTGCACATACCTGAGAGGCCATGGGATGCAGTCAGCATGGACTTCATATTGGGGTTGCCAAGAACACAAAGAGCATTTGACTCAATTTTTGTGGTGGTGGATAGATTTTCCAATATGGCACACTTCATTCCATGTCAAAAAACCAGTGATGGAACTGATATTGCGAATTTGTTTTTCAAAGAAGTCATTTGACTTCATGGCTTACCAAGGAGCATAATTTCGGATCGAGACACTAAGTTCGTGGGAAAATTTTGGAGGACCTTATGGAAGAATCTGGCAAAAAACTTGTCATTCAGTTTGTCTTATCATCCTCAGATGGATGGACAGATAAAAGTGGTGAACAAAAGTCTGGGATACTTGCTGAGAAGCTTGGTGACAAAACACCACAACCAGTGGGACAACATATTACCACAGGTAGAGTTTGCTCATAATGACTCAGTTAACAGAAGCATGGGGCAGAGTCCATTTTATATTGTCTATGGCATGCAGCCAAGAGGAATTTCCGATTTGAGAGATTCAGAATAGACTATGATTAGGAGCGCTAGTGTAGAAGATTTCGTAGAGGCAATGAAGGAACTTCACAGCCAGGTTAAGGAACGATTGCAGAGTTTGAGCTAGGAATATAAACAAAGAGCATATCAACACAGAAGACAGATTCAATTTGAAGTTGGTGATTTGATCCTTGCACATTTGAGAAAATAAAGGTTCCTGAGAGGAACATATAATAAACCGAAAATGAAGAAAATCGAACCATGCAAGGTCTTGAAGAAATTTGGGGCGAATGATTACGATATTGAATTACCCGATGGGATCAGAATTTCTCCGATATTCAATATCTCAGATTTGTACCCTTATAAAAATGAGGAAGCAGAAGAAGGAAATGAACAACCAGAGGTTCAGTGGCGAAAACAGATGCCAGTTGCAGAAAAGCCACACATGGAGTGCATATTGAACAAAAGGGTCAACAAGAAGACGAGGCGAAAGCAATACTTTGAATATTTGGTCAAATGGAAGGGCCATCAAGTTGAAGATGCTAGCTGGGAGAATGACGCAGAGATCCAGAAGCATGGACAGACCATGCATGAGCTCATGGACAGGAGCCCATGAAAATTTTCAAGCGAGGGGGTATGATGCAGGAGCATCTCAAGCGAGCCAGCGTGGAGATAAAAGACAGCTGGAAAAGAAACCAGCGCAAATTTTGAAAATGTTATGTAAGGACAATGAGATAATTAAACGGATGGGACACTTGTATAATGTAAAAGGACCTTGAGCGATCTGCTCTCGTCCTTAGTAGGTAGAAGGCATTTATAATAGTTAATGCAAGTAGATATAATTTAATGCATAGATTAGACAATTTAGAATGAAAGAGGGAAACAAGATATAGACACCCTCATTGTGTATTGTAGAAGGATGTCAATTGAGAGCATAGAGCATATAAGAGAAGAAGAAGAGAGCTGTATAGCTGAATTCCATGTACATAAGTTATGGATTAATAGAAAAGGGGATTTGATTCAGACTTATGGTGTTCAAATATTCTCTGTGTATGCAGTATTGAATGTTGTGCTCATGAATGTTTTACTCTTTCTGTCATGCATTTGTTTTTTATGCTATGTGTGTATGATTTCTTGTTAAATGTTTGAAATTAGAGAGAGAGAGAGAGAGAGAGAGAGAGAGTAAGGGAAATGAGTTTCAATTGTTTCTCTATCTAAGCAAAAGTTCCTACAAGGAGTGCAGTTGAATTGTCTGCAAGGAGTGCATTGAAATACGGTTTAGAGGTTTGTTTCTGAAAGCTCAGATAAGATATCTTTTTCTCTCATTCTCTCAAAAGTTTAGCTAGGCATAGGAGTCGTTCAAGGAGTGCGCACGCTGAGTAAAGTCTACAGAATTTGTGAACCTAAGAAATTGTTGAGAGACTGCTGCTCCAGGGAGTGTGCAGAGTCGAAGGATTTCAATTCCTTGGAGTAATTGAGGTATCGTCGTAAGGAGTGTGAGCAGAAGTTTTTCTAAAAGAATCAGAGTTAGAAAAATCTCAAGAAGGATAAAGCCTTCGAAATTGTCGAAGAAAAGAACATGAAGTTTGTGCATTGGAGCATTGAGAAGGCATCGAAAGTTTGTGTCAGAGGTGGTTAAGTACCGTTGAAAACCACTTTGGTGAAAAATTTGTAGAAGTCCTTGAGAAGGAAGGAGAATGGATGGTCGGAATTGTCCGTGGAGAATTCGCGAAGTCCCGTGAGCCGTCAGATCTCATGGAGCAGTAATGGAGTTACATCGAGTGTTTTGAAAGGGTCCAAGATCAAGAGAGACAAAGCCATAGATTCAAGACAACAAGGTCCATTGGATTTACCCGTGGATTTGCATTTCGGGGTTTCGTGGGTTGAATTCCCGTCATCTTCGCATCAAGATTCGTGAAATCATGAAGTCCAAAATTCTGATGGAATGAGGAGCTGTTCAAAAGTCAACCTTGCGAGCGCATCGAAGTTTCAGTAATTTGGGTTTCGATATTTTCGAGGTTCATGGAGCAGAGTGCATGACACTGCAACTCATGAACTCGTTATAAGGAGAAATCCGAAATTGCAAAAGGAAAGGTCAAGTGTTTATTGCTTTTGGGTTTCATAGATTTGAGAGATAGGGCGCTTGACTACCAGATTCATGAAATCACAAAGTCTGATATCCCGAAGTATAAAGGGGGGGGCGAATTCCTCAAGGTTATTTGTGGGTGTACATTTATAGAAAGGGAAATAGAAGAGAAAGTGTTGAGATCTATTCGAGCCAGTGGAAGAGAAAATATACTGTATGTGTGGACTTCCGACCTGCAGGTTGGGAAGGCTGCGTCATAAACCTTTTTCAATGAGTCAAATTTGACATGGAAGTTAATTACATTAATGATAAACATGATTATAAGCATAACATGATGAGCATGAGGAATGAACTGTTTCCATGATGATGAGAATGAGGAATGAACTATGTCCATGAGTGCTTACTTCATTAGCCAACGACTGTGTGAACCCATTCATTTGGAGGCTCGTGATGTGAGAAACATGGGTGGCTACCTGCGCCCCTTGCATCGCATCCATCTATATAGTAGGAGAAGGAAGTGGCGCCAAGGAAATTAACGGAGCACAGACACCGCCCAGCTCGAGAACAGAAATCGAAAATGCACAGACAAAGGCTGGCCAAACAACTACAAGTTTTGTTTTAGAGGACTACGTCAACATAGCTGAGAAAAATGGATAGAAAAAATCATGGATCCATGGGAGAGGACTCTCAAATGCCTTGGCACCTTCGTTGGTGCATATGACCAGGTGAACTTCGCATTGTTTGGATCCCAAGCTCACCTCAATCTCCAGACACCTTCTACCCGCCCTCCCATTTCCTCTCACTAGACCGATCTCACACACCTTCTTCCATGCCCTGCGAACCTAAATCTTTTCCCAGATCCCCACCTCCAACTCCACCACCGTTCTCTACTCTCGGGTTACCCTCCATGTGCAACTCCAAAGTTCAATGGAATATGAGAAGGTTCTATGCTAGAGCCCACAACACTAGGAAACATTATTCAGATGTTGATCAACATATCAGAGATCAAAACCTACATCCTGCACTGCCTCCCTAAGAATTGCATAGTAAGAAGGATTTTCATGCGGCGACAACGATGCAGCTTCAGTTTGTTTTTCAAAATAATGACAACAAAAAAAGAGGCATCGCCAAGTGTCTTACGTGGTCCAAAGGGAAGCATATAATACAACAATCACCCACCGTTATGGGAAAAAGAAAGAGCACTAATAGGAGCCAGTATTCTGGATTTTGTAGAGATCGAGGGGCTATTGTTTTATGATATGCTCATATGTAGCAACGCCCATATTTTCTTGATCGGTAACAGGAATCCCTTCGAGNTGAAGATGATTGATCATCCAAGCCCATATAGAGTTTCATGGCTACAAAAAGGACATCAAGCAACTTTCACTAAATAGTGTTTAGTTAAATTTAAGATATGAGGATATAATGATAAGATATTATGTGATGTTATTCCTATGGATGTTTGCCATCTATTGCTGGGTAGACCATGGAAGTATGACAGGAATGTGATTCATGATGGGAGAATGAACACATGCACCCTAGAGAAGAATGGGAGAACTCACATGTTGCTTCCAATCAAAGATAACGAGGTGAAACCTGAAGTAAGTAACACTACCTCTCATGAGTGGGAAGGAACTTCTTACAGAGGTTAAGAAGAAGGAGGAACCACAATTCATTGTGGTCAAGAAGCCAGAGATTATTTTAACTAGCACAAGGGTAGATGATTTACTAGAAGAGGTTCAAGAAATACTGGAAGAGTTCACTGACATAGTAGTGGGCGAACTAACTCGTTCATTACTACCGATTAGAAGTATAAGTCATCACATTGATCTCATACCAGGAGCTAGTTTTCCAAACAAAGCTGCGTACAGATTGATGTTGCAGGATAATGAAGAGGTCAAAAGACAAGTCCAGTATTTGTTGGACAAAGGTTTGGTCAGAGAAAGCTTAAGTCCATGTGTTGTTCCGACAGTACTCAGTTCGAAGAAAGACGGAGGTCGGAGGATGTGTACTGACTCGAGGGCGATCAACAAGTTAACCATCAGGTATATATTTCCATTGCCAAGGATGGATGATTTGATGGATTGTTTGAGTGGGGATAAAAAATTTTCAAAGATTGATTTAAAAAGCGGTTATCACCAGATTCACATGAGGGAAGGTGATGAATGGAAGACAACCTTAAAGACTAATGAGGGGTTGTATGAATGGGTTGTTATTCTATTTGGCTTAACAAACACGCCAAGTAATTTCATGAGGTTGATGAATGAAGTCCTCAAGGATTTCATCGGAAAATTTATTATCGTATATCTTGATGATATATTGATTTTCAGCAAAACAAAAGCTGAACATCTGAAACATTTGGGTATAGTGATGCATAGGTTACAGTAGGAGAAGCTGCTAATAAACATGAAAAATTCCTCATTCATGAAGACAAAGATCATTTATTTGGGGTTTGTTATTTCTGCAGATAAGTTGAGGATGGATCCAAATAAAGTGGAGGTAATCAAGAATTGGCCATCACCGAAAAGAATCTTTGAAGTTTGAAGTTTTCATGGATTGGCTAGTTTCTACCGAAAATTCATTAGGAATTTTAGTGGAATTAGTGCACCAATGATGGACACAGTGAAAAAGAGACACAAATCTTTCCACTGGATAGAAGAGGCTGAGAAGAGTTTTAATCTGTTGAAGAGGAAAATCATGGAACAACCAATCCTGGTGTTGCCTGATTTCCAAAAGAAATTTCAAGTGAAATGTGATGCAAGTGGATTTGCAATAGGGGAAATATTGAGTCAAGAAGACAGGCCGATATCATACTTCAGTGAAAATTTGAATGAAGCCAAGATAAAATACTCCACGTATGACAAGGAGTTCTATGCTATTATACAGGCATTGAAGAAATGGAGACATTACTTAATTCCTAAAGAGTTTGTCTTATACAGTGACAATCATGCATTACAATTTGTGAATCAATAGGAGAAGTTGAATCAAAGATAGGTAAAATGGGTTGAATATATGGAAAATTTCACTTTTGTGATTAAACATATTTCTGGCACTGCTGACAAAGTTGTTGATGCTTTGAGCAGGAAGTGTTTTCTATTGTAGTAGTTCGGAGTCAAAACGTTGGGTTTTGATGATCTCAAGGAGATGTATCAAGTTGATCCAGATTTTAAAGAGGGGTACGAAGCAGCTGAGAATCCAATTCTCAAGGATAGAAGACAATGGGTAGAATACATGATCCAAGAAGGATTATTGTTTAAAAGTAATTAGCTTTGTATTCCAAAATGCTCCATGAGGGAAAGTTTTTTTAAGGAGAAACACAGTGGAGGATTGGCCGGACACTTCGGTCATGAAAAGACGTTCGCAAAGTTGAATGAGTCATATTTTTGGCCAGGAATGTGAGAAGACATTAAAAGATTCGTGGATAGATGCAGAATTTGCCAACATTCAAAACACAAGAGGCAGAATGCAGGATTTTATCAACCATTGCACATACCTGAGAGGCCATGGGATGCAGTCAGCATGGACTTCATATTGGGGTTGCCAAGAACACAAAGAGCATTTGACTCAATTTTTGTGGTGGTGGATAGATTTTCCAATATGGCACACTTCATTCCATGTCAAAAAACCAGTGATGGAACTGATATTGCGAATTTGTTTTTCAAAGAAGTCATTTGACTTCATGGCTTACCAAGGAGCATAATTTCGGATCGAGACACTAAGTTCGTGGGAAAATTTTGGAGGACCTTATGGAAGAATCTGGCAACAAACTTGTCATTCAGTTTGTCTTATCATCCTCAGATGGATGGACAGATAGAAGTGGTGAACAAAAGTCTGGGATACTTGCTGAGAAGCTTGGTGACAAAACACCACAACCAGTGGGACAACATATTACCACAGGTAGAGTTTGCTCATAATGACTTAGTTAACAGAAGCATGGGGTAGAGTCCATTTTAGATTTTCTATGGCATGCAGCCAAGAGGAATTTCTGATTTGAGAGATTCAGAATAGACTATGATTAGGAGCGCTAGTGTAGAATATTTCATAGAGGCAATGAAGGAACTTCACAGCCAGGTTAAGGAACGATTGCAGAGTTTGAGCTAGGAATATAAACAAAGAGCATATCAACACAGAAGATAGCTTCAATTTGAAGTTGGTGATTTGATCCTTGCGCATTTGAGAAAATAAAGGTTCCCGAGAGGAACATATAATAAACTAAAAATGAAGAAAATCGAACCATGCAAGGTCTTGAAGAAATTTGGGGCGAATGCTTACGATATTGAATTACCCGATGGGATTAGAATTTCTCCGATATTCAATATCTCAGATTTGTACCCTTATAAAGATGAGGAAGCGGAAGAAGGAAATGAACAACCAGAGGTTCAGTGGCGAAAACAGATGCCAGTTGCAGAAAAGCCACACATGGAGTTCATATTGAACAAAAGGGTCAACAAGAAGACCAGGCGAAAGCAATACTTTGAATATTTGGTCAAATGGAAGGGCCATCAAGTTGAAGATGCTAGCTGGGAGAATGACGTAGAGATCTAGAAGCATGGACAAACCATGCATGAGCTCATGGACAGGAGCCCATGAAAATTTTCAAGCGAGGGGGTATGATGCAAGAGCATCTCAAGCGAGCCAGCGTGGAGATAAAAGACAGCTGGAAAAGAAACCAGCGCAAATTTTGAAAATGTTATGTAAGGACAATGAGATAATTAAACGGAGGGGACACTTGTATAATGTAAAAGGACCTTGAGCGATCTTCTCTCGTCCTTAGTAGGTAGAAGGCATTTATAATAGTTAATGCAAGTAGATATAATTTAATGCATAGATTAGACAATTTAGAATGAAAGAGGGAAACAAGATATAGACACCCTCATTGTGTATTGTAGAAGGATGTCAATTGAGAGCATAGAGCATATAAGAGAAGAAGAAGAGAGCTGTATAGCTGAATTCCATGTACATAAGTTATGGATTAATAGAAAAGGGGATTTGATTCAGACTTATGGTGTTCAAATATTCTCTGTGTATGCAGTATTGAATGTTGTGCTCATGAATGTTTTACTCTTTCTGTCATGCATTTGTTTTTTATGCTATGTGTGTATGATTTCTTGTTAAATGTTTGAAATTAGAGAGAGAGAGAGAGAGAGAGAGAGAGAGTAAGGGAAATGAGTTTCAATTGTTTCTCTATCTAAGCAAAAGTTCCTACAAGGAGTGCAGTTGAATTGTCTGCAAGGAGTGCATTGAAATACGGTTTAGAGGTTTGTTTCTGAAAGCTCAGATAAGATATCTTTTTCTCTCATTCTCTCAAAAGTTTAGCTAGGCATAGGAGTCGTTCAAGGAGTGCGCACGCTGAGTAAAGTCTACAGAATTTGTGAACCTAAGAAATTGTTGAGAGACTGCTGCTCCAGGGAGTGTGCAGAGTCGAAGGATTTCAATTCCTTGGAGTAATTGAGGTATCGTCGTAAGGAGTGTGAGCAGAAGTTTTTCTAAAAGAATCAGAGTTAGAAAAATCTCAAGAAGGATAAAGCCTTCGAAATTGTCGAAGAAAAGAACATGAAGTTTGTGCATTGGAGCATTGAGAAGGCATCGAAAGTTTGTGTCAGAGGTGGTTAAGTACCGTTGAAAACCACTTTGGTGAAAAATTTGTAGAAGTCCTTGAGAAGGAAGGAGAATGGATGGTCGGAATTGTCCGTGGAGAATTCGCGAAGTCCCGTGAGCCGTCAGATCTCATGGAGCAGTAATGGAGTTACATCGAGTGTTTTGAAAGGGTCCAAGATCAAGAGAGACAAAGCCATAGATTCAAGACAACAAGGTCCATTGGATTTACCCGTGGATTTGCATTTCGGGGTTTCGTGGGTTGAATTCCCGTCATCTTCGCATCAAGATTCGTGAAATCATGAAGTCCAAAATTCTGATGGAATGAGGAGCTGTTCAAAAGTCAACCTTGCGAGCGCATCGAAGTTTCAGTAATTTGGGTTTCGATATTTTCGAGGTTCATGGAGCAGAGTGCATGACACTGCAACTCATGAACTCGTTATAAGGAGAAATCCGAAATTGCAAAAGGAAAGGTCAAGTGTTTATTGCTTTTGGGTTTCATAGATTTGAGAGATAGGGCGCTTGACTACCAGATTCATGAAATCACAAAGTCTGATATCCCGAAGTATAAAGGGGGGGGCGAATTCCTCAAGGTTATTTGTGGGTGTACATTTATAGAAAGGGAAATAGAAGAGAAAGTGTTGAGATCTATTCGAGCCAGTGGAAGAGAAAATATACTGTATGTGTGGACTTCCGACCTGCAGGTTGGGAAGGCTGCGTCATAAACCTTTTTCAATGAGTCAAATTTGACATGGAAGTTAATTACATTAATGATAAACATGATTATAAGCATAACATGATGAGCATGAGGAATGAACTGTTTCCATGATGATGAGAATGAGGAATGAACTATGTCCATGAGTGCTTACTTCATTAGCCAACGACTGTGTGAACCCATTCATTTGGAGGCTCGTGATGTGAGAAACATGGGTGGCTACCTGCGCCCCTTGCATCGCATCCATCTATATAGTAGGAGAAGGAAGTGGCGCCAAGGAAATTAACGGAGCACAGACACCGCCCAGCTCGAGAACAGAAATCGAAAATGCACAGACAAAGGCTGGCCAAACAACTACAAGTTTTGTTTTAGAGGACTACGTCAACATAGCTGAGAAAAATGGATAGAAAAAATCATGGATCCATGGGAGAGGACTCTCAAATGCCTTGGCACCTTCGTTGGTGCATATGACCAGGTGAACTTCGCATTGTTTGGATCCCAAGCTCACCTCAATCTCCAGACACCTTCTACCCGCCCTCCCATTTCCTCTCACTAGACCGATCTCACACACCTTCTTCCATGCCCTGCGAACCTAAATCTTTTCCCAGATCCCCACCTCCAACTCCACCACCGTTCTCTACTCTCGGGTTACCCTCCATGTGCAACTCCAAAGTTCAATGGAATATGAGAAGGTTCTATGCTAGAGCCCACAACACTAGGAAACATTATTCAGATGTTGATCAACATATCAGAGATCAAAACCTACATCCTGCACTGCCTCCCTAAGAATTGCATAGTAAGAAGGATTTTCATGCGGCGACAACGATGCAGCTTCAGTTTGTTTTTCAAAATAATGACAACAAAAAAAGAGGCATCGCCAAGTGTCTTACGTGGTCCAAAGGGAAGCATATAATACAACAATCACCCACCGTTATGGGAAAAAGAAAGAGCACTAATAGGAGCCAGTATTCTGGATTTTGTAGAGATCGAGGGGCTATTGTTTTATGATATGCTCATATGTAGCAACGCCCATATTTTCTTGATCGGTAACAGGAATCCCTTCGAGTGACATAAGACTGGTGGTGAATCCACTACTCCTGTTGTTATTCAACATCATTGCAAATACATGCAAAGCCTTCTCTGCACTGTCCTGGATGCCATGGAACTGAAGTGGAACAAATGGGGGAACTAGAGAACATAAAATGATGGTGTGGTTCGGGGTGGCAATCTGTGGGAGGATTTAGGGCCAGCGGGAGTGGGAGAAGGGGTATGACAGTGGTCGATTGAAAGGAAACTAGAAGGTGGGCATTGAAGACAGCACCCAAATCGGGAACAGAAATCGCAAATGCACAGACAAAGGATGGCCAGACAACTACAAGTTTTTCTTCAGAGGAGTACGCCAACGTAGCTGAGAAAAATGGGTAGCCAAAATCACAGATCCACAGTAGAGGACTCTCAAATGCCTTGGCACCTTCCTTGGTGCATATGACCAGGCGGCCTTCACATGGTTTAGAGCCCGAGCTCAGCTCAATCTCAAGACACCTTCTACCCACCCTCCCGTTTCCTCTCACCAGACCGATATCACACCCCTTCTTCCACGCCCAACGGCCCTAAATCTTTTCCCAGATCCCCACCTCCAACTCCACCACCATTATCTACTCTCGGGTTACCCTCAATGTGAAAATCCAAAGTTCAATGGCATCCAAGAAGGTTCTGTGCTAGATCGCACAACAACAGGAAACATTATTCGTATGTTGATCAGCATATCGGAGATCAAAACCTACAGCCCGCACCGCCTCCCTAAGAATTGCACAGTGAGAAAGCTTTGCATGCGGTGGTAACAGTGCAGCTTTAGTTTTGTTTTCAAAATAACAACAAAAAAAAAATCAGCATCGCCAAGTGTGTTATGTGGTTCAAAGGGAAGCATATAATACAACAATCGCCCGTCGGTATGGGAAAAAGAAAGAGCGCTAATAGGAGCCAGTGTTCTGTCTTTTGAAGAGTTTGAGGGGTTATTGTTGTATGATATGCTCATATGTAGCAGAGCCCATATTTTCTTGATTGGTAACAGGAAGCCCTTTGAGTGACATAAGACTGGTGGCGATGCCACTGCTCCTATTTTTATCCAACATCATTGCAGCTACATGAAAATCCTTTTTTGCACCGCGCTAGATGCCATGGAACTGAAGAGGAACAAATGGGGGAACTAGAGAGCAGAAAATGGTGATGTGGTTCGGGCTGGCAATCTGTGGGAGGATTTAGGGCTGGTGGGAGTGGGAGAAGGGGTCTGAGAGTGGTTGGGTGAAAGGAAACTTGAGGGCGGGCATTGTTGATTAAGGTTGGTTGTCATTGATGTCAACCTTTGAAGAAAGACCCGTAGCACAAAGGTTNACTAATAGGAGCCAGTATTCTGGATTTTGTAGAGATCGAGGGGCTATTGTTTTATGATATGCTCATATGTAGCAACGCCCATATTTTCTTGATCGGTAACAGGAATCCCTTCGAGTGACATAAGACTGGTGGTGAATCCACTACTCCTGTTGTTATTCAACATCATTGCAAATACATGCAAAGCCTTCTCTGCACTGTCCTGGATGCCATGGAACTGAAGTGGAACAAATGGGGGAACTAGAGAACATAAAATGATGGTGTGGTTCGGGGTGGCAATCTGTGGGAGGATTTAGGGCCAGCGGGAGTGGGAGAAGGGGTATGACAGTGGTCGATTGAAAGGAAACTAGAAGGTGGGCATTGAAGACAGCACCCAAATCGGGAACAGAAATCGCAAATGCACAGACAAAGGATGGCCAGACAACTACAAGTTTTTCTTCAGAGGAGTACGCCAACGTAGCTGAGAAAAATGGGTAGCCAAAATCACAGATCCACAGTAGAGGACTCTCAAATGCCTTGGCACCTTCCTTGGTGCATATGACCAGGCGGCCTTCACATGGTTTAGAGCCCGAGCTCAGCTCAATCTCAAGACACCTTCTACCCACCCTCCCGTTTCCTCTCACCAGACCGATATCACACCCCTTCTTCCACGCCCAACGGCCCTAAATCTTTTCCCAGATCCCCACCTCCAACTCCACCACCATTATCTACTCTCGGGTTACCCTCAATGTGAAAATCCAAAGTTCAATGGCATCCAAGAAGGTTCTGTGCTAGATCGCACAACAACAGGAAACATTATTCGTATGTTGATCAGCATATCGGAGATCAAAACCTACAGCCCGCACCGCCTCCCTAAGAATTGCACAGTGAGAAAGCTTTGCATGCGGTGGTAACAGTGCAGCTTTAGTTTTGTTTTCAAAATAACAACAAAAAAAAAATCAGCATCGCCAAGTGTGTTATGTGGTTCAAAGGGAAGCATATAATACAACAATCGCCCGTCGGTATGGGAAAAAGAAAGAGCGCTAATAGGAGCCAGTGTTCTGTCTTTTGAAGAGATTGAGGGGTTATTGTTGTATGATATGCTCATATGTAGCAGAGCCCATCTTTTCTTGATTGGTAACAGGAATCCCTTTGAGTGACATAAGACTGGTGCCGATGCCACTGCTCCTATTGTTATCCAACATCATTGCAGCTACATGAAAATCCTTTTTTGCACCGCCCTAGATGCCATGGAACTGAAGAGGAACAAATGGGGGAACTAGAGAGCAGAAAATGGTGATGTGGTTCGGGGTGGCAATCTGTGGGAGGATTTAGGGCTGGTGGGAGGGGGAGAAGGGGTCTGAGAGTGGTTGGGTGAAAGGAAACTTGAGGGCGGGCATTGTTGATTAAGGTTGGTTGTCATTGATGTCAACCTTTGAAGAAAGACCCGTAGCACAAAGGTT
>JZKD02S0189834.1:0-13916 GCA_000966675.3 Picea glauca | reverse complement strand
TCCACCCTTTTCCGTGTGATATCTTTCCCTCACGATGGAAGAATTGTGACTATTGATCAACTTTCATTCATCGGCCCCAACTGGGTTACCTCCCTAAATGGTTCTTATATGCAGATAGTATCACCCCTGCCGCATGTCAATTATGTGGCATTGTCTCCCATGACCTCAACTTCCAATGATTTGGATCCGGTAGTTGACATGGTGATCTCTTCGGTAGGATTATTGGAGCCTGATCTCCTTCCTCCTATCGTGACCCTCGACATGTGTCCCTTCTCGAGTGATTCTCTTCCATCCAGCGAAGATCTCCTAGAGGCCATGACCATGTTTTCTCCTTTGACATGGTACCCTTCTAGAGTATTATCCTCTTGGAAGCCATGATCAAGAAGCAACCACGAGCATAGTTTTCCTCTTTGTAGCAAGCTCGTTAAAAAATGAAACAACAATCTGGGGATCGAACTTGGAACCTTGAGCATAGATCTTTTCCTATGTCAAGCTCATTCAAAAATGAAACAATCACCTCTCTTGAACCTTCATTTCATCCACTTGTATCCTTTTTCTCCATCTAGCACAGAAATTGGTGACAACCTCAAAGTCGGTGAATGAATTGAAGCTTGGGGGGCATGTCTCTATCCTTAGATGATCATCCTAGAGTTAAGCCACTAGATTTCAAGATGGGGGCATACCAAGCTTAGTCTTGGTTCTTTCTCGTGCTCATAAATACATGAGAATGCAACTGGGTAAACTTTTATCTCTTTTTCGGAACCGTACGGATACACGAACACACGAAAAAGGAACCCCCCTAGAGTCTACTTTAAACCCTTTTCAGACTCTCTAAATATGAAAATATTATCGAGTG
Organism: Picea glauca; assembly: GCA_000966675.3. Taxonomy (NCBI): domain Eukaryota; kingdom Viridiplantae; phylum Streptophyta; class Pinopsida; order Pinales; family Pinaceae; genus Picea; species Picea glauca. The sequence continues at coordinate 13,060 of JZKD02S0189834.1, read as the reverse complement.
ACCTTGCTTCCTTTCACACTCATTAAAAGGTCAGAAAGGTTGTCTTTTGAGCGATAGTTTACCCATTTTTTGGTCTCGTTAGACTATTGTAATAAAAAGAAACTGAGAGAGTTCTCTTTTAAGTGTTTTTCCAAACTCTATAATCCCGAAAAACCTTCGATTTTTCTGTCTTTGGACTCGTTAAAACACACAACGATAGGACCATATGGGACCGATCCCTTACTGCTTCTGGTTCGTTAAACAAAGGAAGAGGAACTTACCAAAGGTGAGTTATATCGAGCATGTGTTAGCCTCCCCGAGCTCATTAAATCAAAAATAGGTACTCATCTATCTGGATGGGGGAAAAAATTGAAAGGAGCAAGTCAAACAGTCTCTTGAGAACATCATCCAACACTTCTTAGAGTCACTCTTGAACACGACACTTGGTCATTTGTATACATCATAATCCATTGAACCTCTGCACTGAGCCAATCCTTTGAGTTCCTTTCACTCCTTTGGGTCACTCGACGCAAGTCACAGTATCCATTGCATAGTTTTGGTCCATGTCATGTTTTTGTTGTTGTGCCCCAGTGTTCAAGGGAAGTATCCACCTTGAGAGTCAGCCATCCCAAATATTTTGCCTCAAAACCTGTGTCAGTCCATGTCCATTTGATCCACCAATTACATCTCCATGTCTGTTTTGTGTCGTTGATGGGGGATACATCAAGACCCTCCCTCGACGAGTCTATTCCTATTGACTTCAACACATTATCCGAGAATTAGACTTAGAAACCAGTTAGTACTTTGGGACCTACATGCCTCAATGGCAGGCCTCCTCACATTTGAAAGTAGGTCTACATCATTGACCCCTGATCGAATGATTCCACAGGTGTTCGACTTCAGTTCATATATTCAAATTCGTTGGAATGTACTAGGGTACCTTGGGAATCATTGACATTAATGGTGATCTCCCTAGAAATTTTTAATGGTTTACACCATTGACCGGTAATCAAGTGGTTTCTTCCATGTTTGACATCATGAAATATCTTTGCATGGTTAGATTTGTACCACTTTGGGATCGGTAAGAAGACCCTGGGTTGAGTGATCACTTTGATATGTACTTTTCTCAGGTTGTGATGGAATTTCTTTTGAACAATGACACATGTACTATTACATAGATCCACTTTGTATTGGTCGTGGCTATGTTTTGTCATCTCATAGATCCACTGTGTATTCTTCGTGGCTACGACCAGTCTGATTCATCAAAGTATAGATCCACATTGTATCTTCGGTGGCTATACCCTTTTATCAATACAATTATGGATCCCCAGTGTATTTTATGGCGGCCATATCTCGCAAGTCTTGATCACCCAAGCATAGGTATGTCTGCCTTGGGTTTTGAAACATTTCATGATATTTGTTGGATGTTTGTGTGCAACTTTCGTCAGGTTCTCTGAGTCTATACCCTTGCTTGAAATTCTACAAAGCATTTCAGTTATCAATTCACATCTTCTAACTTCATACTTTGGGGGGCAATCTATTACACGTCAAAATTACTCAACTGGATAAGTATTGCATGTTTCTCTCAATTGTCGTAAGTGTCACATATTCCTTACAACTTTCACAAGTGTCGCAAGTTGTTCATAAGTGTCACAAATGTTGATCAAGCATATTGCCTTAACGACGACACTAAGGAGGCACTTAAAACATCTCATACACTTGGTTTGGAAAAGGAGAACTGGCTAATTGAAGTCAAGGAACTCTTGACACCAGAGAAGAGCTCTTAATCAAAGGTTTTGAGGGTGAGCGCTCCCCTATATCAGTCTAGGGAGCATTGGCACCCCCCTATAAGGCTTCAGGGAGTGTTATAATGCTCTCCTACCCTTTTGAAGGAGCATTATCCACCTTTGGAGTGCTGCCACTTCCCTCAAGCTTCCTAGGGAGCGCTACAGTGCTCTGATGCACCTTTTGAGGGAGCACTGCCTAATCTGAGGTAGTAGTTGACCCGTTGAGGAGAATAAGGGGAGGATATTTCAAGTTTAGAAGGAAGTTGCATTCGAATTCTTGGTTTCATCAAAAGATCCCTGATCTAAGGAGGAGGTTCCTCAATCTGTTCTAAAGATAACTCAAGAGGTTAAGCTCCTCTTAACCTATATAAGAAAGATCTATGATGGTGAAAAGGGAGAAAAGAATTGCTAGCATGAAACCTATGATCTCATAGGAAACACACAGTCAGCCAAAGGAGAGTGATGAGTGAATCTACTGTTATCCAGGTTGTGGATATTTTGAGCAAGGGTTAGACAAAGAGGACTTGACGAAGCTGTCGCATTCACATCTACGATTGTAAGTACTGCTATCGTTATTCTCATTAATATGACATGCTTGGCCTGTTTCTTTCTAGTTTGTGTCTAATGTTACATGAACTTATCATTGATAGATAGATCTATTTTTAAGCTATTATCAATAGAGTAGGATGTGGTCATATCTTGTTTGTCTACAGGACTCAGCGAGGAGCAAAGGATTGAAGCTTAACTCGGAGCGTGCAGGGACAAACATCGATAAAGAGGTACTTATGTTCTCCTTCCTTCTCATGTGTTAGTTTGTATATATTTGAAAGGAAGTCAGTGTCCATGTTAATCATTTTCTGTCTTAGAGTTAGGGTCAAGCTCTTTGAGGCAATCTACCTGTCCGCAGGGAGATTTTCCTACAACAAGCAGCCTAAATTTTCCTTACAACCTTGTGTCAGCCAAATTCCAGGCTCCTTTCCTCTTGTACATGCTCATAAACCCAAGCTACCATTTCTGGCAACGTTTCATTTTCTAGATGTGTCAATATTGTTAAGCAACCCAATCTGTCATGATCCGCGTTGGCCTCTTATGTTGACTAAGTTTCCCTCGGACATTCCAAAGTTCCAAGGTAAGCCTAACAATGATCCAGGCGATCATGTGACCACATTTCACCTATGGTGCTCATCCAAATCATTGAGAGATGACTATATCCAGTTGCATCTATTTCAATGCACTCTTATCGGGAGTGTCACGAAATGGTACATTGAACTCGACCGCTCAAGATACTCTACTTTTGGCAAATTGGAAATGGTTTTTATAAACCATTTTCAATTACCCATGAGATATGATTTCAACACTGAGTTTTTGGCCAACTTTGAGCAAACAAAGTTTGACCATATCTCAGATCACATCCAAGAATGGTAGCGTCAGAAGAGTTTGATAAAAGTACCATTTCCACTAGCATTCCTGCTGGAGTGAATATTTAAGTCTTTGGTACCCCACTTATCTAAAGATGTTGTAACGTCGTGAGTGTTCTTTGATGAAGAAGTGATAATGAGAGATCAACAGTTAGAACTTATATACTCTCAGTCTGGTTTACTTTACAAAGTTTTTCCAAATGCATTGCGATCCATTCTTGACAAGACCAGACAAAAATTTGGACCACATGTCGATTGTATTGTTGGTTCAGCACAAGCGAAGTCAATTGATCAGCTGTCGAATCAATTGCAATAGTTTTCGATACAGTAGACAATAGCTAGCCAAACCACTGGTTTGACTACTCCCCCTACTCAAACGTCGAATGTACATAGTGTGCAATCAAAAAACCTGAAGGCCAACCAACATGCTAACGGAAAGAAGAAACAATGAAATAAGGGTAAAGGGGATAAGAAACCCACCAATAATGCTAGTAGGGGAAACACAGAAAAAACAAAGTCAAAGTATATGTGTAACCTTTGTAGGGAATACCACCTGACTCACTTCTTCCCTCGGCTTGTGGAGCCCAAAAAGTTACTAGTGCAAAAAGAACATGTTGTCTTAACGAACCCATTTCCACATGGGAAAAATTTAATTCAAGCCTATGCGAACATGGATGGGGGAAGTCAGGGACCCCCTTCATTGTCTAGTAATCCCTTGACCTCGAATGTTTATATGTTGAAAGGTGATGCCCATATGGCAACTAGGACACATGATTATGGAATTCCAAACACTTTTGATAAGGGTAAAGAAGCCTAAAACCCATACGTTCCTCTCCATATCGAGAAGATGTTGGGTGAAATAATGACACGCATCCTGAAAATGATGTTCGATAAAGTTTCCCACAATCCAAACGCGAGGGCTGCCTAGAACTATTCTATGGTGGAGGATTTGTCACAAACCCCTTGAACAATGTCTACTTTGGAGGTCCTCTAGAGCTTCCCTTCACAAAGAAAGGCTCTTTTAGTTGCCTTAGGATCTGCTGAGACTTGTAATCCAAGAATGATCATGCTTGATATGATAGAATTAAAACCTCATCTCCCATACCATGTCGCATTTCAGATAGTAGTGGCTTACACTATGAAATATTTCACCCAGAACATTTTTTGCATGGTGGTTGATGAGGGCGCCTCGACATGCATGATGTCGTTGGCATGTTGGAAGGCCATTCACCAACCTATTTTGTGTCTGTCGCCTAGTCTTATTACCACTTTCGATGGTTGTTCGTTCAGACCACGTGGAATCATTCCTTCTTTCACCATGTAGCTGGGAGGAAAGGTGGTGTGCATCGAAGTTGAAGTATTCGATGTGCCTCTCGACTACAATCTCTTTTTAGGAAGGAGTTGGACCTATTTTATGCATGCAATGGTCACCACAGTTTTCTGGGTCTTGCTGTTTCCACACAAGGGTCAGATCGTGTCCATTGATCAGTTCTATTTCTCTCATCCTCACCCTTCATCGGGGGCATCCATGGTCTTGATGATTGATAATACACAACCCAACGTCATCAATATAGGGGTTTGTTTGTGCCCACCTTTCATGGGCACTTTTGATTACCCGCCTCTATCCGATGATGTCAAGTTCATATCGGTTTTCCCCAACCAGACTAAGGCTAAAATATTTCAAGTGTCATTGTTTTGTATGACTTACTTTAATTATTTATGGACTCTTCCTTCCCCATTGGCCAGGATGGAAGGGATATGGAATTATGGCATGGCCATGCCTTTTTCTGCGATAAAGGTTGTGTACTCTATATTCTAGCAAGCTTCTGTCGACCCCAATCTGACTCTTGCATAGGAGTTAGATCCAATTTTCGAGCCTACCTGGGCTCAAGGTTCGCTCACCACTACCGATTCTTCAAAATTGTTCTTTCCCTCTGACGAGGCGATTATAGAGGCATTGACTAATATGGACAAATTCTAGGATGATCTCCATCACAAATCTTATTTTCTCCCAGAGTTAGGAATAATTGAGGCCAGTGAATTCATGTTGACTATGACTGGAGATAGGTCTTGTCTTATCAATCCTTTGGCTACGCACATAGTTTACACCGAAGGTAATATGGAAACCATAGATAAAATGATCTATCAATATCTCCAGAACCCCTGGTGTCATGGAGAATGTCTTTTTCAAAGAGGAATTCTCCCCCGAGGAGATTCAAATCTATATTGATTTATTTAAATAATCCCACAACGTTTTTGCTTAGTCTTATGAGGAAATGCTAGGAATTGATCCAAGAATCGCCAAACATGAAATAACGAATTACCCTGACACCAAGACATTCTGGAAGAATCTTTGTCCGATTAATACTCGGAAAGAAACAATTATTAAGGATGAAGTAGAGAAACTACTCAAAGCTATTTTCATCTACCCTGTCCAATTGACTCAATGGGTGTCAAATCTCGTTCCGGTCAACAAAAAGCAGGGAACGATTCATGTATGTACAGACTTCTATGATTTGAATAAGGCTTGTCCAAAGGATAATTTCCCCACCCTATTCATTGACCAAATCGTCAAAGAATGTGCAGGCTGTGAGGTCTTTTCTTTCATGGATGGTTTTTCGGGATACAACTAAATACAGATTAAGCCCAAAGACTAGAATGCAACAACTTTTATCTATCCATGGGGTACATTTTCTTATTGGAGGATGCCTTTTTTCCTTAAGAACACATGCGACACTTTTCAGTAGGCCATGTCTTTTTATTTCCATGATCTCAAACACATAGTCGAAGCCTATCTCGATGATTTAGCATCATGATCTCATAAGAGAGATGATCATCCCACACATCTCTGACTTATCTTTGATTGATGTCGCTACTATCAGATTCACTTGAATCCTAAGAAATGTAGTTTTGGGTGATGTCGAGTCGTATTTTAGGTTTTATAGTTTAAAATAGGGATCATGGTCAATCCTCTAAAGGTTGAGGTGATAGCTCAATTGCCTCCCCCATGCATAGTACCTCAACTTCAAATTTTACAGGGAAAAGCCAATTTTATTCGGCGTTTTATCGCAAATTATGCCGAGATCACTAAAGAGTTTATGGGTTTACTGAAGAAGGGCATTCCTTTCCATTGGGACAAAGCCTCTAAGTGATGATTCAAAGCATTGAAATATGCCCTCACGTCTTTCCCTCTACTTCAGCCACCCAATTATAATAAAGATTTCTTATTGTATTTGGTCGTGATAGAGTTGACCATTAATATGGTCTTGGTTCAAGAGGATGATCTACTTGAAGAACATGTTATTTATTACCTAAGCTAAGGCCTGCTTGCACCAGAACTCAACTACTCCCATGTTTAAAATCTTGCGTTGGCACCAGTACATGTTGTCCATAGGTTTCGTCATTATATCCTATTTCGCAAGACCATCGTCATTGTCATTTTGAATCCATTCCATTACGTGTTGGCATGACATGTAATTTATGGAAATATTAGTAGATGGATTGTTATCCTCCAGGATTTTGACTTGGATTTTGTTTTTGCAAAATCTAAAAAGTCATTGGTCTTTGTAGAACTTATCTCAAAACTTTTGGTCGATTCAGGTGATGTTACGCCTGAAGAATCACCGATTAAAGGAGATATTTTTATGATTTCATCTTTGGACCCATGGCATGGACATATAATAGTATATCTCCAGAATTTGAAGTGCCCCACCTCTGCTTCTCATGATGAGCATCAACATATATGCCATCAGGAAAAAAACTATCTCATACTCAAGGACACTTTGTATCGTCGAGGTATAGATTGCATCTTTTGTCGGTGTCTGACTCAAGAAGAAGCGGAGCTCATTCTTAACAAATGCACACTAGAGCATGTGGTGGTCATTTTTCTGGGTTGGAAACAACCCAAAATATTCTACGACATGGTTACTTTTGGCCGACGTTAATCAAGGATTGCGTTGAATCAATCAAGAAGTGCCACCCATGTCAAATCATCTCTCGGAAGATGAGGTCACACCCAACTCCTATGTTTCTCGTCATTACAGTCATCCCCTTCACTAAGTGGTGGATTTATTATACTACATGACAACCCCCTTTAGCCAAAGAGCATTGTTATATCATCATAGCAGTAGACTACTTCACTAAGTGGGTCAAAGATATGCCAACGTTCAAAGATGATGGCGAGATAACAACTCTCTTTTTGTTCAATCAGATAATAGCAAGGTTTAGCATCCCAAGGGAGATTATTACTGACCATGGCAGTGACTTTCAGAACAAAATGATGTCTGAGTTAACATCAAATCTTGGGTTTGTTAATGCTCTGTAAATTTCCTAGAGGTTGTCAGAAAAGAAGAAATCTACGGGAGGTAACTTTATCCAACCGCTTCGAAGGTGGGATCTAGCCCTACCAGCTCTAGAGAGGGATCTCTCTATATGATTTAGATATGTTTTCAAATTTAAATTATTAGGCTAGGTAAATAGAATATGTTGATTTTTTTTGTTGTAGTTTTCATTGGGTTGGTTGAGAGATTTTTACACATCCATTGGTCTATGGGGTCTGTATCATGAAAATAAAATCTAAACCAGAAAACAAAGCAACTTTTCACAGGGTGAGATAATGTAATNGAAGTGATAATGAGAGATCAACAGTTAGAACTGATATACTCTCAGTCTAGTTTACTTTACGAAGTTTTTCCAAATGCATCGCGATCCATTCTTGACAAGACCAGACAAAAATTTGGACCACATGTCGATTGTATTGTTGGTTCAGCACAAGCGAAGTCAATTGATTAGCTGTCGAATCAATTGCAATAGTTTTCGATACAGTAGACAATAGCTAGCCAAACCACTGGTTTGACTACTCCCCCTACTCAAACGTTGAATGTACATAGTGTGCAATCAAAAAACCCGAAGGCCAACCAAAATGCTAACGGAAATAAGAAACAATGAAATAAGGGTAAAGGGGATAAGAAACCCACCAATAATGCTAGTAGGGGAAACATAGAAAAAACAAAGTCAAAGTATATGTGTAACCTTTGTAGGGAATAACACCTGACTCACTTCTTCCCTCGGCTTGTGGAGCCCAAAAAGTTACTAGTGCAAAAAGAACCTATTGTCTTAACGAACCCATTTCCACATGGGAAAAATTTAATTCAAGCCTATGCGAACGTGGATGGGGGAAGTCAGCGACCCCCTTCATTGTCTAGTAATCCCTTGACCTCGAATGTTTATATGTTGAAAGGTGATGCCCATATGGCAACTAGGACACATGATTATGGAATTCCAAACACTTTTGATAAGGGTAAAGAAGCCTAAAACCCATACGTTCCTCTCCATATCGAGAAGATGTTGGGTGAAATAATGACACGCATCCTGAAAATGATGTTCGATAAAGTTTCCCACAATCCAAACGCGAGGGCTGCCTAGAACTATTCTATGGTGGAGGATTTGTCACAAACCCCTTGAACAATGTCTACTTTGGAGGTCCTCTAGAGCTTCCCTTCACAAAGAAAGGCTCTTTTAGTTGCCTTAGGATCTGCTGAGACTTGTAATCCAAGAATGATCATGCTTGATATGATAGAATTAAAACCTCATCTCCCATACCATGTCGCATTTCAGATAGTAGTGGCTTACACTATGAAATATTTCACCCAGAACATTTTTTGCATGGTGGTTGATGAGGGCGCCTCGACATGCATGATGTCGTTGGCATGTTGGAAGGCCATTCACCAACCTATTTTGTGTCTGTCGCCTAGTCTTATTACCACTTTCGATGGTTGTTCGTTCAGACCACGTGGAATCATTCCTTCTTTCACCATGTAGCTGGGAGGAAAGGTGGTGTGCATCGAAGTTGAAGTATTCGATGTGCCTCTCGACTACAATCTCTTTTTAGGAAGGAGTTGGACCTATTTTATGCATGCAATGGTCACCACAGTTTTCTGGGTCTTGCTGTTTCCACACAAGGGTCAGATCGTGTCCATTGATCAGTTCTATTTCTCTCATCCTCACCCTTCATCGGGGGCATCCATGGTCTTGATGATTGATAATACACAACCCAACGTCATCAATATAGGGGTTTGTTTGTGCCCACCTTTCATGGGCACTTTTGATTACCCGCCTCTATCCGATGATGTCAAGTTCATATCGGTTTTCCCCAACCAGACTAAGGCTAAAATATTTCAAGTGTCATTGTTTTGTATGACTTACTTTAATTATTTATGGACTCTTCCTTCCCCATTGGCCAGGATGGAAGGGATATGGAATTATGGCATGGCCATGCCTTTTTCTGCGATAAAGGTTGTGTACTCTATATTCTAGCAAGCTTCTGTCGACCCCAATCTGACTCTTGCATAGGAGTTAGATCCAATTTTCGAGCCTACCTGGGCTCAAGGTTCGCTCACCACTACCGATTCTTCAAAATTGTTCTTTCCCTCTGACGAGGCGATTATAGAGGCATTGACTAATATGGACAAATTCTAGGATGATCTCCATCACAAATCTTATTTTCTCCCAGAGTTAGGAATAATTGAGGCCAGTGAATTCATGTTGACTATGACTGGAGATAGGTCTTGTCTTATCAATCCTTTGGCTACGCACATAGTTTACACCGAAGGTAATATGGAAACCATAGATAAAATGATCTATCAATATCTCCAGAACCCCTGGTGTCATGGAGAATGTCTTTTTCAAAGAGGAATTCTCCCCCGAGGAGATTCAAATCTATATTGATTTATTTAAATAATCCCACAACGTTTTTGCTTAGTCTTATGAGGAAATGCTAGGAATTGATCCAAGAATCGCCAAACATGAAATAACGAATTACCCTGACACCAAGACATTCTGGAAGAATCTTTGTCCGATTAATACTCGGAAAGAAACAATTATTAAGGATGAAGTAGAGAAACTACTCAAAGCTATTTTCATCTACCCTGTCCAATTGACTCAATGGGTGTCAAATCTCGTTCCGGTCAACAAAAAGCAGGGAACGATTCATGTATGTACAGACTTCTATGATTTGAATAAGGCTTGTCCAAAGGATAATTTCCCCACCCTATTCATTGACCAAATCGTCAAAGAATGTGCAGGCTGTGAGGTCTTTTCTTTCATGGATGGTTTTTCGGGATACAACTAAATACAGATTAAGCCCAAAGACTAGAATGCAACAACTTTTATCTATCCATGGGGTACATTTTCTTATTGGAGGATGCCTTTTTTCCTTAAGAACACATGCGACACTTTTCAGTAGGCCATGTCTTTTTATTTCCATGATCTCAAACACATAGTCGAAGCCTATCTCGATGATTTAGCATCATGATCTCATAAGAGAGATGATCATCCCACACATCTCTGACTTATCTTTGATTGATGTCGCTACTATCAGATTCACTTGAATCCTAAGAAATGTAGTTTTGGGTGATGTCGAGTCGTATTTTAGGTTTTATAGTTTAAAATAGGGATCATGGTCAATCCTCTAAAGGTTGAGGTGATAGCTCAATTGCCTCCCCCATGCATAGTACCTCAACTTCAAATTTTACAGGGAAAAGCCAATTTTATTCGGCGTTTTATCGCAAATTATGCCGAGATCACTAAAGAGTTTATGGGTTTACTGAAGAAGGGCATTCCTTTCCATTGGGACAAAGCCTCTAAGTGATGATTCAAAGCATTGAAATATGCCCTCACGTCTTTCCCTCTACTTCAGCCACCCAATTATAATAAAGATTTCTTATTGTATTTGGTCGTGATAGAGTTGACCATTAATATGGTCTTGGTTCAAGAGGATGATCTACTTGAAGAACATGTTATTTATTACCTAAGCTAAGGCCTGCTTGCACCAGAACTCAACTACTCCCATGTTTAAAATCTTGCGTTGGCACCAGTACATGTTGTCCATAGGTTTCGTCATTATATCCTATTTCGCAAGACCATCGTCATTGTCATTTTGAATCCATTCCATTACGTGTTGGCATGACATGTAATTTATGGAAATATTAGTAGATGGATTGTTATCCTCCAGGATTTTGACTTGGATTTTGTTTTTGCAAAATCTAAAAAGTCATTGGTCTTTGTAGAACTTATCTCAAAACTTTTGGTCGATTCAGGTGATGTTACGCCTGAAGAATCACCGATTAAAGGAGATATTTTTATGATTTCATCTTTGGACCCATGGCATGGACATATAATAGTATATCTCCAGAATTTGAAGTGCCCCACCTCTGCTTCTCATGATGAGCATCAACATATATGCCATCAGGAAAAAAACTATCTCATACTCAAGGACACTTTGTATCGTCGAGGTATAGATTGCATCTTTTGTCGGTGTCTGACTCAAGAAGAAGCGGAGCTCATTCTTAACAAATGCACACTAGAGCATGTGGTGGTCATTTTTCTGGGTTGGAAACAACCCAAAATATTCTACGACATGGTTACTTTTGGCCGACGTTAATCAAGGATTGCGTTGAATCAATCAAGAAGTGCCACCCATGTCAAATCATCTCTCGGAAGATGAGGTCACACCCAACTCCTATGTTTCTCGTCATTACAGTCATCCCCTTCACTAAGTGGTGGATTTATTATACTACATGACAACCCCCTTTAGCCAAAGAGCATTGTTATATCATCATAGCAGTAGACTACTTCACTAAGTGGGTCAAAGATATGCCAACGTTCAAAGATGATGGCGAGATAACAACTCTCTTTTTGTTCAATCAGATAATAGCAAGGTTTAGCATCCCAAGGGAGATTATTACTGACCATGGCAGTGACTTTCAGAACAAAATGATGTCTGAGTTAACATCAAATCTTGGGTTTGTTAATGCTCTGTAAATTTCCTAGAGGTTGTCAGAAAAGAAGAAATCTACGGGAGGTAACTTTATCCAACCGCTTCGAAGGTGGGATCTAGCCCTACCAGCTCTAGAGAGGGATCTCTCTATATGATTTAGATATGTTTTCAAATTTAAATTATTAGGCTAGGTAAATAGAATATGTTGATTTTTTTTGTTGTAGTTTTCATTGGGTTGGTTGAGAGATTTTTACACATCCATTGGTCTATGGGGTCTGTATCATGAAAATAAAATCTAAACCAGAAAACAAAGCAACTTTTCACAGGGTGAGATAATGTAATCATTGGATTCTTTTAGCAGTATAAATGATGAATAGAAGAAAAGGTGACAATGTCAGTTACAACAAAGAAGTAATTAAGAATTTCTTTATCGTAAAATCAGAAGATACAACACTAAAATCTTTAAAGTCACAAATAGGGTATACAAAGATAAATACTGCAATGTTCGTTACTTTCAAAGATTAGATTTAGAAAATAGTGTGATAACTGTTTGCACCCAATTCATGACTTGGTGAGCAAATAAAGGGTGCTTACATGCCCAGTTGGGTCTTGCTAGGCATGACAGCTGTGGAGTAAAGGGTTAGAAAAAGAACAACAAAACTATAAACAAGAATTAAACTAAAACAAACTAAAACTATGAGCATATGGAAAAAGAAATAATAAACATAATGGACCAATATCACCAATGTTTTTAGGCTAATCAATTGATGAAATACAAAGCACAATGAAGAAAGGGAATTGTGGTTCCTTCTTCCTCCAAAGGAAGGCTCTTGAGGCCCTCACAAACTTGTTCTCCTTACAATGAGAAAATGAGAATGATGGTGAAAGAACTCAAGGCATATCCACTCAAGAGAGGGGTGGATAGCTCAATGAAACGGTGCTAATGTGTTATTGCCAAGGAGTGGGTCCTTAAAACAATCTAAGAAACATAACATTACATGAAATTCCTTGAGAAAATGATGTTTCTTCATGGATTTTTATAGCATGGCATTGGGTGATTATGTAACTCCTTTGAGGTGTGAAAATGGGCTCTTTAGGGC
>JZKD02S0189833.1:332519-343021 GCA_000966675.3 Picea glauca | reverse complement strand
AAATGCGGTTACATGCCAATAGTTGTCATAGTCACAAAGAAGGCCTAGTAAAACCAATCTCAAAACCAATATGAAGATATCTGTATACAATGGAGTACAATATGATCTCCCATGATCACTGAAGTCATATAGGTACTGGTCCAATGAAAAGGAAGCAACAGATTAGGAAAGTTGCAACCACATAATGATTTCTTCAAGTCTTCTACAGAATATGCCAAAGGTGCAAGTCTACCTCATGTGAATAAAGGAGTTGAGGTCAAACACAATGAGACATCTCTTGATTACCACTCATTGATGTATATCGTTAAGAAACATGAGACAACCTATCGATAATTGAAGTAGGTATCAAGGCACCGAGTACATTATTACAAGTGTCAATAAAGGAGCTAGTGTCGAACACCTGAAGAATCCATCAATCAGGAGACATTGATGTATTCTCAACTATCAATGGTGAGAGAGCCTACCACTGATGACTGCAAGCCTCAAGGTAGTCATAAGACTCTAGGTCTCATTTCTAGAATAAATCTGTTGAATTCGATGGAAGGAGACCCGTTGAAAGGAGCACATTAAGGTATCTCCCATCATTCAGCACGAGGTACAAAGAAGGAGCTTCATGATTTGGTGGAAATTGGATAAAGAACATGTTCATGAACCAACGACCCTGTGCATCTTTCGCGTGTGCAAAGTGCAAGCGATACACAAAAAATACCCTCTGAATAACAGGCAATGATGAAAATTGTTGATAAAGGAGAGGAAATGACCAATAAGGATAATGGCATCCAAGACAGTGCACAAATGTCGATGTGTGAATAGATGTCTTGTCTTCAAACACAAGGTAAACCACCTTGTCAATGATTGATGATGAAATGTCAACTGTTGGTTTCAAGGTTACCTAGTAATGATGAAAGCAGGGCGCATGATAGGAACACAATATCATGTGATTCTAAGAAAACCTGAGGGTATGGATGACATGCAAAGTCAATATTTCTAAGGAGTGGCCGACACATGTTGATAGACTTCCCTTGAACAAGAGAATGAGACGTATGGAAGACACTGGTAGCATAGACCCAATGATGAAACCAAAAGATGTAGGAGGCATTAATAAAACTCTCTATAGGTACTGGAAGAGTAACCATTTGGTAGAGAAGACTTTGTAACAAGCTCATCTTCCTAAGGCAATGCTAATCCAAAAATTATGATGACAAATGGACTCAATAACTTTATGCTCTATTCAAATGCGACATGACTATTTCCAATACAAGATAATACTCCCTTCCCACCCGTCTTCTTTTATTTTCATACACAAATGAATGCTATGATATAGTGGAGGAAATGAGTGTCACAAGTAAGAAAAACTAGTTCCAACAGTGGAACACAGCTATGCTCAATGCATGGAAATGCATGCGGGAGATGGATACTTGGGGGAATGTTCCCTCCTAGGTATAGGGTGTCAAATTGTGAAGGATATAAGCAAGGCTCTTCTTGGTTGAGGATGAAAAAATTTTTGATGAAAATGGTTTATAATGCAAAGCGAGAAATGACTATAGGATCAATACTACAAGCAAGGGCATGAGACACAATCACAATTTAACGCCAAAAAATGTCCTTCTTTATGACTTATAGTCTACTTGGTGTGAAAAAAGGATAAACTTGTGCCAAATATATGTCTTTTCAAATCCAATTTACGAGTGTGAAAGAGACAAGTTCACTTGGAAATATTTTCTCCTTTTGAAAACGAGTCAGAAAAGAGCTTAACTAAGACTCAAGACCTTTCAAGTCCAATTTAATGAGTGTGAAATGGACAAATCACTCGACAATATTTTTTCTTTTGAACGAGTCAAAAAATATCTTAACTTGGACTCATTTGGGAGAGTCTAGGCAGTAAGTCATGAGGGGGTTAAAGGCTCCCATGAAAAACTTCTGTGGGATGCCAGTATCTTGTGAACAACCGACATAATTTTGGGAAAACCCAAATCTCTCCAAGTCGAGGAGGATAAAGCACTAGTTGAGGATATGGTGTCAGTGATATAATGGATAATGTCTCTTACTGGAAAGGACATAGGCGGGGGTATTGGATACCCCACTGGACCATCCCAATCAAAGGTGATCTCCTCAAAACTTTGAGGGAGAGGACTCGGGGAAAGTAAAACCCTCCCTCATTCAGAAGGTGCATGATCGTGAATGCTGATGACATGGAGAGTAGGATGGACTAGATATTTCACTAGCACAACCACTTCTTCATTTCTAGGTTAAAAAGGATGCTTGATAATAGGGATAGGGGGCACACTACCCTCGACGAGGGTGTGATCAGGAGATGATTGAAATGACATTATGGTCTTTTCAATCAAAGGAGAAATAGGGTGAGGGGAAACCATAGATGCCTTAGAACCCAAAGGGCCCTTAGGTGATCCCCACACTTCTAGGATCCGAGAAGTAGCCAGACATAAATGATTAAGGTGATCCCCTTCACATGTCCTGTAAAGAAACTTAGGCTTATGTCTGAGACGTCTAAGCTTTTCTATGCCCCCAACATCATTCACAATGGCTGGTGACATGTTCTCAATGATATTGGCATAGGTGAGAGAGTCATCTCCAACATGATGTATAGAGATTAAAGATGTGGCATCGTTATGATTCATGACGATTAGAGTGGTGCCCCTAGCATGCCTAACAATGGTTGGGTGAGGGTTGTCAACATGACTCGCAGAGGTTGTCGACTCATCTCCAACATGATTGGCAGAGGTTGGTGATGGAGCTCCAGTATTACTAGTAGTGACTGGGCTAGTGGTGAGTTATGGCATTTGATACTAAGGTTCGAGGAAGGATTGGATTTGAAACATTGTAGGCTAGGAAGGGTCTTGGTTTACACCTTGTCCCTATCCAGAAAGGTAGTATCCTCCATTTAATTGATTCAGAGAGGTTTGAACGGGCATCATCACTGAAGTCTAGGATGAGAATGGAGTATGATAAGGAATATTCAAGTGAGGATATAAGTTTCCCCCTTGTGAAGGGGTTCTGTGAAGAGGGTAGCCTAAATCGTAAAACTGATTCTCCCCATATGAAACACCGAGGGATACATGAGGACCCATCATGGGAAAAGTGTTTGAAGGAACCATCATGGCAGATGAAGGATACAAACAGGGGGTGTAGTAAGTATAATAAACACCCATTTGAGTATTGGCTCTTGAAAGAGCATAGCTAGGACTAGATCCGTAAGAGGGGAGGTTCCAACCTCCTATCGTGAAAGTTGGTTGAGGGACATGATTCATATCGAACGATGATGTAGGAATCAAGGTCATGGTGCCCCTAGATCCAATGCTAGGATTCATATAAGTGGACCAGGGAGGATTGCAAGGGTGAAGGGATATCAACATGATAATGACTAGAGATGTAAGGTGCGATGTGTGTTCCATAGTTCAACATACCATTATGAAAACCAAAAGGATTCATCCCCATGAAATGAGTAGGCATCATGGGGTAGGTAACAGTGAACGAGGGAGCCAAAGGGACTCCATTATCCTTGATAACGAGAAATCAATATAAACTCTTAAGGGAAACTACTAATCAAAGAGTACACCAAAATTCAAATGGTCGATATGCATACAAATGGGGTAAAGTGGTTGAGTGGCCTCCCTCCTTAAAGAAGGTATGTCTTGCCGAAGAGGGGCCTGAGACTCCCTGCTAAAGATCATATGTAAAAGAATCAGTTATAAGGGCCTTCATGGGATTAACAACCAATCGGTCAGATCCCCCTGGAGAGGTAATCCTCCATAAAGTTTTTGTGTTGTTCGACCCTTATCTGACCCAAGGTAACTGCAGAATAACCCCTGCAAGTAACCTATGAGACACCTAAGTCAAGAAAATAATAAACCACTATGTAACCAATGCACATGCAAGTAGTCGTAAGTCAGGTCCACCGTATGGGTAGGGTAGAAAAGCTCTAAACCTTGAAAGTATCATCTCTCATGGAGATAAAGGCACTAGCAAGATCCCCAGATACGAATAGATCCCCAAGTATGAATAGATCCCCAGAAATATCTCTGATGCTAGGAAGGTATCAGGGGGATATCCCTTCAACCGACTTCACGGGGCCTCATGATTAACTCTGGTGTGAGTGAAGCCTCCTCATATTACCAATTATACAATGGATTTATCCACTCCCTTTCCGAGACACATGTAAATTTAATTTTCTTGGAGAGGTTTAGTCACAAAATATTATTCCAAGGCACTAAATCCTAAGCTAGTTTGTGTACCCTAGAAAATAAAATTGTGACTAATCAATTTTAAATTATAGCGTTAATTTTATTGACCGTGATTACTCAAAAATGTATGGTAGTGAAACTCATGATGTTATGACTCTGAAAGAAAAGTAAATATGAAAATAATGCAAATTCCTAACTTTAACTTTCAATGAATAATATGCTTCTAAAAATGCAATTTTGAAGTAAAAATGCAATCTTTCCTTATATGCACTAAGCTAATGACGAGGACTCAAAAGACAAAAATGTCAAGCAATGCAAAATTCCTATTTTTTGTATTTTCAATATCATAAAAAAGAAAATGCATGGACTGGAAAACAACTTGATATATCAAATCCTCTGTGTATAGAAAGAGATAACTCAAACATGATATCAAGTAGAAAAACACCCAGCCCAATGTACAAAGACAATAAAAAATGAAAATATGATGAGAAATACTTTGCCTAGAAATTCAACCAAAGATAGGTTTCATGTCATCCCACAAGCACTTAACAGGCACTACAGAGACCCAAGATGGCTCAACAAACATCAAATCCCACCCAACAATCACTAGAATAAGAAAACAAGCAAGGAAAAAGGATGTACGCGACTATTAAGTAAAACAGAGAGTATATGCGCATCATGCAGTGAGACAACTTGTGTATGAATGCGACTGTCAAGATAAAGGGCACATATATTCTTCAAAACAAGGCTAGGTAAGGGAGAAAGGCTGAAAACTCAGACCTATAGTGAACAGGAGCTCTCAAGTAATGATGCAACAAGAAACACAATAGAAACAACATCAATCTAAGGGGAAGAGTACTCCAAACCCTAAGAAAGAAGATTCATTCTCCAGTGGAGTCACCAATTCTGTTATGAGGAAAATTTCTCTATGGCTAGGGTAAACCACAACAGACAGAAATGACTACAGAAATAAACTCTCTTCTCAAGTATGCTATGAAAACAAATATTCTAGCAATACAAGATCAAATGCCTACCTCATCTAGACGTTCAATGAAGTCCACCGTTGAGCACTTGACCCAAATAAATACACCTGCAACTAGTCCTCAACAACCGAGCAAAGCAAGCATATGGTGATATTATATAATGTTATAACATTCAATAGAATAACCCATTAATAAACATAAAAATATATTTGCAAGATATCAATTCGATGAGAAATTAGTATTTCTATTAATATATGATCAACATAATTGAAAAGGTTACAGACTTCTATGTCGGCATGGTTTGGAACTGAGAAACCAAGTTCCTTCCAGCTGGGCCTCCACCACTTCAATCCTCCATCCAAGGCAAGCTCATAAGAGAGAAAAAATGATGTTATCAATCAGTAAGGGAAGATCTTGGGGGTTGAAAACTCTATTCATACTTAAAGGAAACAGGGATGTAGACTCAATATGAAATAAATAATTCCTCCAAAGTAACTTTTCTCTCAAAGTTTAATTATTTCTCCTCTTTTCCATAGCTCGGAATTGACCCATTTATAGACTTCAAAATGGAACTGAAGGGACGAGTTGAAACATTTCCATTATATGGAAGGCTAAGGATCATAGATCTCCTGTCGTTACATGGAAAATCGACATGAATTTTCATTTTATGGCACAAATCCCGATGTACATGGGCTGTAATGGAGCAGTTTTCATATACCCATGTTGTATAGTGTGCAAGATGCGCAGATGTGGAAAAATATATTTTTTTAGCTCTGGATCTTACAAACAAGGATGATAAGTCTGCATGGGGAAATGGAAAAAGGCCTTCTGGGAAATATTGCATAGGGTGAGGCAAATCTTGCTATAACAATGCCCTACTAATATTTCCCCAAGAATGGTTGGATCATTCCTCCTCCTTCCTCTTGGCTGCTGATTTATTAAAAATAGAACTCCTCAAGTCTCCCTACCCCTCTTCCTTATCCCCTTCCCTCGAATCCCCCTTCCTCATTCAATTTTCAGGTCCCTTATCCTCTCATTAATTCCTTCACTTACCTTTTAATAATAAAATAACAAAATGATTCACATATAGTTTTTCAATAATTAATTTAATTTAACTTGATAATTTATGATCATTAAGAAATCAAATTGTGTTGTTACATAAAATATGTGGGAAAAAGGTATATGTTCCCAGGAATGGTTTTAGAATGATATATGTTCCCCAGGGACTATACAAGTATTTGATTCAAATTGTCCTTAGGAAAATTATGAATCATCATAAGACTGATATTTTTGGTGACTGCATGAGGCTAGTCATTTATTGCATTGAAGACAGAGACACATATGTCCCTCATATATTGGCTATAAAATTAAATCGTGGTCTTCAATAAATTAAGGAGAAAAGAATGTTAAGTTCAGTTTCTCAAGCACACTGCAAAAAATTATTGATTTATATTGACCCAGTGACCAAACAAGCCCTCTTAAAACCTACATTAGAAGATAAAAAATAAAGAAACCCATTGAATAAGTACTTGAAAAGACTGCATTTGATGGTGTGTAAACCAGTTCTGATAGATTTTCTGAAGATGAAGTAAATGCTATCAAAACTTTAAGAGAAATGCATAAATTTATGAATGAAGTCGAGGAGCAGGGAGGTATGGACCATTATATGGAAAGAATAAATGATGAAATTTGTGTTACTTTAGAAACTACAACTGATAGAATTCCTCCTAAAATGGCATTACTTGAGTATAATTTCCTTGTTATGGGTGTTGATTCTACCTCTGCAAGTTCAAATGTGAATAGTTAAACATACATTTTTTATAATAGATTCATTTTGGGGGCATTTGATAGAATGATGCAGTACATATGGATTTTTGAAAAGGGGGATTATTCCTCTATATACACCTGGAAGGAAAAGTGTGAAATGCAGTACTTCATTAATATGGCATGCTCAAACAAAATAAAAAATCTGGAAAATGCAATCACAAGGAAAATACTAGAATCAAGAAGCAAAATATAAGGCAAAGATAGTATTATAGCTAAATTAGAAATATAGGTATCCCTCGTTATAGAGAAATCTCAAAGGGATATTGATGATTTCAAGGCAAAGTGTGAAATGTCATGGGCTACATATAGAACAACTATCTAAAATCTTGAAAAATAATTGAAAATAAGGCCACAAGTTTTGAAAATATCTCCATTGAATATTGCAAGTAATCTAGAGGTGGATGTATTAAAAAATTGTTTGAAGGAGAAATACAAAATTATTGAAATATATAAAGTTTAATTTGAAAATATAGTGCAACAAATACATCAAAAGAATAATTCAGAGATTGAAGAGTATAAGAACAAACCAAACAATTTGAAGAAAGAAAATCATAACCAAGATAATAAGTTGAATCAGAAAAAGATGGAAATTTTCAAAGCAAATGGTAAGATTAGATAACTTAAAAAGGAAATGCAAATTCTTACCAAAGAAAGTTGCAGTTGTAAGGATGCGGGTAAAAGTAAGGGTATGGATAAGGGAAAAGGTAAAATTAATGGCAGTGTTGCAAAACAGAAGAGTATAAAACTTGAAAAGGAAACAGAATGTCAGAGCAAAGAAGGTGGAAAACATCAAGATAAAGGTAAAGTTTAGGGTATGGGTAAGGTTAAATATATAATCCAACATATTCTAACAAAACAAATCCATTCAAAACACTTGGAAAAGTCCAGAGAAGGAAAAGAGAAGATGTATCAGAAATCTAAGGTATTAAGTAGTGCTTTAACCGGTCTCTATGCCCCATCACCAATGGTGAAATCATTGAACATGACAATATATGAGATATATGAAAATATTAAATAGATCAATAACGAACTCTTTCAGAACTGAAAGGCACATCATTTGGGATTTGACGTGGAGATAGAAATGTTGAAATCTCAAATTGTTCATTTGTAACATAAATTATAGAGTACTACAGTAATTGAGGCAATGCCAATTTTGTCTACTACATAACAAAAAGAAGATTTGAGAGAAAAAGAACTAGAGAATGAAGTACAAAAACTCAGGGGTCAACTAAATGACATTCGATTCAAAATGAAAAATAAAAAATGAACAACTTGAAAAGAATAAAAAAGGCCAGTGATGAGAGGTATATGAAGAATACAGATTTGTTGAAAAAATAAAATAGAAGAAATAACAAGATTTCAAAATTATGGAAAGAAAATTAAAGATATAGAGAAACAATTACAACATGTGCGTACTACAAGTACACAACAATCAGAAGCCTCTACAACAACAAAGAGTGGCTCTACACATTTTTCTTCATCTCAAGAGAAGGGCTTGCAGAAACATCTCTAATAGATTGGGGTAGTTACAAAATAACATTGGTTTATATTCTATGTACTCCAACATAGTACATAGTAATCGGGTCAAATTTAAAACTTTTTTCAAGCATGGGCCTAAATAATCAAATCGCTTCTCAAAGAAACTTTAAAATCAACCCCCAAATAAAAAAGTGGTGCTATTGGTAGCACTAGTTTTTGTAACCGGGTTAAAGTTACAACTTTTTCAAGCATGGGCTTAAAGGATAAAATGGTTTCTAAAAAAAAAATTCAAATCAAACCCCATCAAAATGTGGTGCTACCGATAGCACCAATTTTTCTGACCGGGTCAGTTTCAAGCATGGCCTTAAAACATAAAATTGTTGCTTAGAAAAACCTTAAAATCAACACCTAAATAAAAACATGATGCTACATAAAGTAAAAAAAAGATTCTAAACGTTAAAATTACAGCTAATTACGACCTAATTCAAATTGTGGCCTTGACAACAAATCCGTACACAAATAAAAAAACCAAAAATTGGATCTTAAATGGTCACTTGAAAATTTATTTACTAATTTTTTTTTTCTTTTCTTAAATTTAAATTAAAAATTAAATAAATAAAAAAGAGAAAATGAGAAAAAAAACTAAACAAACCAAAAAAAAAATAAAATCAATAAAATATTTAAAGAAAAAAAAAGTAAATTAAAAAATCATAAATATTTAAAAAAATATCATATATATATATATGTGTGTGTGTGTGTGTGTGTTTTAAAACGTGTGTTAATGGGATTTGGGTTAGCTCGATGGGGGCTAGCGCAACGTTAAGCATCACGTCAGTCTCTCGCGAGCCTCACCCAAATCCTTTGGGTGCCCATGGGACCTAGGTTAGGCACACAGGGGGATGGCACGATGATCGACATAGCGACAACCCCCAACAGACATAACCCATATTCTGTGGGTGCCCAAGGGACCTTGGGGGGTTGACGTAATGCTCACATCATGCCAACCCCATGGACTTGACCCAAGTCCCCAAGTCCGTGACCCACCCAAGTCCTTTTCACACACATTTTAAAACACACACACACACACACACACACACACACACATATATATATATATATATTATATATAAAAAAAAACATATTATATATTTTATATATACAGAAAAAATATATATAAAATAAAGAATATATGTTTTATATATATATAAAAAATATATATAAAAAATATATATAATATATATATTTATTATATATATATATATATATATATATATATATATATATATATATATATATATATATATATATATATATATATATATATATATATATTAATGAATTTGTTTTCGTTTAAATTTTATTTTTTAAGATTTTTTATATAAATTTTAACTTTTTTGTTGTAATTTTAATGCGTTTTAACTTATTTTTGTTAATTGTTTTTCAAATTTTGTATTAAAAATTTAATTTTAGTTTTTTTTTTGTTGTTGTAAGTTAGAGTAATATATTGGTTCCTTTCAAAAAAGTACAATTGTCTGAGGTGTAATTAGCCATGTGGTCACAATGCCCAGGAGGGAAACCACTGCACCAGAAGTCCGAAAACTTGTATGGCCTCGATACTCATTTGGGAAACCACCATCGCCAGAGTTATGCCACTGAAAGATACCTATACTACCAGGCCAAACAGGGCTGACATACATAGTTAAAGTGCAGAAAGAAACCATAAAAAAAACAGTAAAGACCCTAAAACCTGGTCCAAGACGCAGTCCTGTGAAAACTTGATTCGTCGGTGCTTTTCCTTTCCCACATTTCGCCATGGCATGTTGAAGATATTGCATGAACATTATTAGGGCATCCAATCTTCTCCAGCGAACGAATTCCCTATTATGTGCATCGAGCGTTGCCAATTTGATATCCTCAAAGTCTTTTTTCATCAATTTGATATCCTCCAATTATTTTTTCATAGTGCTTAGGATAGTCAGGAGTTTTGTTCAATCCTCACATTTAACACAGG
>JZKD02S0189833.1:305323-321446 GCA_000966675.3 Picea glauca | reverse complement strand
CTCTATCTCTCTCAATCTATTTATCTCCCTCATCCCTCTCTCTCTCTCCCTTCCCTCCCTCTCTCTCTCTCTCTCTATGCCCCTCTTCCCCTCTCTTTACCTTACTATACACACCTCTCTTTGTTTCTATCCCCTCCCTCTCTCCCTCTCTCTCTTCCCCTCTTCCCCTCCCTTTACCTTACTCTATGTACCTCTCTTTATTTCTACCCCCTCCCTCTCTCTATATATATATATCACTCTCACTCTCACTCTCACTCTCTCACCCTCACTCTTTCACTCTCTCTCACTCTCTCTTACTCTCTCTCCCCACCTTTTTCAATATATCCCTCTCTCTTCCACTGCTAGCCCCTGTTGGAGATATTTCACTCTCATGCACAACAAGTGTTAGCCCTCAACTAGGTTTTTGAGGAAACCTTGGTCATGTTTGACCACTTTTTGGACTTTGACACATTCATCGAGATCGCAGATCTCACCAGTTTTGTGGGCTATGTGGACCCAGTAAGGGGTCCCTAGGGTTTTTGTAATGGGTTTTGGTATGTCAACCCATGGGGTTTACCCATGGTTAGGCATTTTTGTTAGGGATTGTAAAAGTATAAATAAGTAAGAATGTATGATAAAAGAGAGGCTTGTTGAGCGAAGTCTTGGTAGCTAAGTGAAAGCAGTTTTGGGTTGCTTTGTGCAACAAAATTCATATGTATTAAGGGTCTATGATCAATAAAGGAGTTGTCTATGTGCCTTGACCTAAACTTGGAAGGAGGATCCGGTTCTCAGTGCGTAGATCTCTTGTCCGATGTGAAGCTTGACTCTGTGTCTTGGTGCACAAGAGTCTTTGAATGTAAGAGATTGAAGATTAATAGAGAAGACAAAGAAGTTGGTGGACGTAGCCCCACACTCGGGTGAACCACATATATCTTGTGTCTCTCGTTGGCGTTGTGTTGTATTGTTTATGTTATGAATATGTGACTATTATGTATGATATATATATTTGTTGATGCTTAGTTCTTTAATTATGTTAAAGATAAATGAATGGTTAGATATAACTCAGTACTTTGTGCTAAGTAGTTGAAGTGCTTAATCTTTATTTTTACTGCTCCGATCTCTACCAAGGTATGTTCTACGATGTTATTAAAGCTAATAAATTAATGCATATCACCTTCTAAGTGTTGCTAGAATACTCTGTGAAGTGTTTTTATCATATGTCTGTGTCCCAGCTTGGTTGCAGACACTCACATCATGTAACCCCTCTTGCTTCTACCTCGGGTGATACTTTGATTTATTCTCATGTGTTTCCAAAAGGGTCGGTAGTTAGGGTTTTGTTGGTGTGTTGTTGAAGCGTTGAACCCTAGGTCTGCCACTGTGCCAAAAAATGGTTCCATTTCTGGGACCTGAAACTATGATTTCTAGGAACTGAAGTAAAGAAAAGAGAAGTTTTGTGTGTAGATCTGCTGCTAAAGTGGGCAATACTCTACTTGACTTGTGAATCTCTGTGCTAAAAAAGAAATATGATTTGAATAAAATAGGTACGACCTGAAAAACGGTAAATCTTTGTGCTTTTATAAGAGTAAGATAAGTGAAATTTTTTTTTTTGAAAGAATGAATTTAAGTATGTTTAATAGATTTTGTCCTAGTCTGAAAGATAGGGTGCACTTGGAAGAAAGAGCTGATCTAAGTAAAGCTAATATAAATCAAGAAAGATATGTCATGCCACTGCATAGAAAGAATCTTTGAACTAACAAGTGGATGGAAGAACCTAGAAAGAATTTTTGCATATTGCAGGTGTAGCACTATGATCCTAGTGCTCAGTAAAGAACAGGTTTGGGAACATACAAGAGAAAAGGAGGATTGACATTATGTTATAACTGTAGAAGGAAGGGACATCTTGCTAAGGAATTCCCTGATACAAGTCCTATCTGCCTTTGTTGTAAGATGATTGATCATGAGGTTGAGGATTGTCCAAGGATGATTTCTAAATTTGAAAGAATGAACATGAGACAAGAAAATTGTGAAGGAAATCAAGAGACTAAGAGCATTTTAGAGAATCGTAAAGAGAAAGAATCATAGAAAGATAAGAATATATTATTGCAGTTGAAAGAAACAATGAATGAGCACAAAGATGTCATTTTACTAGAAATCGTGAAAGTAAAACAATGCATAAGTGCAAGAATATAAGACTTCCACATAGACTATGTCTTGGATGAAGAAACAAAAGTGAATATTATGATAGAAAACACTTGGGAAATCTTAGGAAAGCCCACTTTGATGCCTTCATTCGGAAGGATAGGATTTTTTAAGGGTAAGATGATAACTTTATGTGGAAGAGTTATTAATGTACCTATTATTATCCATGGAACATTGACTGAAGAGGAATTTGAAGTCGTTAAGTTTGTTGATAACAATGCCCCTTTCCCACTTCTGCTAAGTAGGACTTGGATTGAGAAGGATTAGATCAAAAGACAATAAGAGGAAGAAGCTTCTAAACATAGAAAACAAGAACTAAAGGATTTCATAGCTAGAAAAATAGATCGACTAATAGAAGAATGAGAGGATAATTCGAAGCAATAGAAGGCAAGAGAATTAGTTGTCAAGTTTGAAAGAATGCAAGCATTTTTTAAGGACCTAACTATGCAAGAAATAAGTATACCCACCCAGGAAGTGGTAAGAGAAGGGATATTAACTTCGAACTTTTTGAGAGCACATCGATAGTGCAAAGTCACTATGCTAGAAGAAGTTAATAATAAGAATGGAAAGATAATTCCAGAAGCAGTTAGAGAGACTTAGATCATAGGAAAGAAGGCAAGGAACCTCAATAAAAATAAATCTAAGATGGAAAAGCTACAGAGAGCTACAGAGAAAAGATGGAATACTTCATAGATTGGAACCTCACAGGAGGCAGGTTCGTAGGATCTGAACCTCGCCGGAACAACAGGACCGCACAAAATGGGACTTCGCCCTGACGAAGATATATGACCATTGGAGGTTCTCTGACCATTAGAATGATGCTCCAAAATGAATAGAAAACACATTTATGGGTAGAGGGAACGCTTTTGGGGATGTTGAGACCATGCCATAATGGAAATATTCACATTAATGGAAGCACTCATGCCCGTTGGAAGAATCTGTTATGAGGCCCCGCTTATTTAACTTATCCATCATCGCGCTAGGACCATTTTTTGCCACCTATGATTAATTGATCTAACAGAGAATTGATTATGTATCGAGTTGTGTTATCAGAAACTAGATGTCGTTGTCTGTTTGTGTACCCAACTTATCCTTTCAGCTACCCCGACGTGTCTGTTAAAATAGAGAATATCGGGCGAACCTACTAAATTAGAGAAGTATCTTGAGCAGTTCCTCAAGAAGCTAATGGGATACAAACCATTATCTGAAGGTGTCCAAGCATTGTCGACCAGGGGACTGTAGGATTCCCCTTCGACGGGATGATGTTTTGGCCGTGTCAACCCTGTGACTGAGCAACGAAGTAAGAATCGTGGCGATATGGCTAATGTGAAAAATATCCCAATGATCCTACTAGAGTACATTCCACCTTTGGTTGGCACGGTTCACCATGATAGAATTCCACGAGACTATGAGTACACTCTATTCACCAAGTAAATTCTGAAAGGAATATGTGTAGTAGGAAGCCAGTTAGGACAGATCTCGCTACTGAAGAACAATGACTTCAACCTAGTCAACAGAAATAACTATGCGATGATAGCACCCCACTGATACTTGATGAATTCAACTGGGAAGAATCCTCACCTCGTCTCTGAGAAATGGATTAATGGATTGAAGCAGTGCACTGTGTTGAACATGATTAAGACTCCCCATTTTGGTCGTAACCAGGAGGTTAATTCTTGTGTTAAACCCCTCTTGTCATGATATCATGGCTGATACCTATGGCTTGACCAGAGGATTACTATGGATCCAACATTAATGCACCATATTACAAGGTTAATCATGTAGGGACCTGACCCTCATCACTTTTATCCAAGGAAGGCCTCAGACCACTCCCTGGAATAGAGCATCAAGGAATCATGTGGAGAAGTTGAAAAAGGAAAGAGAGGCTACAAGGTAGCCTCTATACAGGATGGTGCAATGTTCCTCGCTTTCCAACTCATAGATGGAAACCCTGTAAGGAAGAACTGCCCCACACAGTTCACCAGGTTCATGGTGGAACTCACAAGAAAATGTCTGGAGGGCATGTAGATGAATTGGGTGAGTTACCTCGTCAATGAACTGAAGAAAGACTGTCGTGAAGCTCAATATTTGGGATACGAATTCCACTTCAGGTGGATGATCGTTTTGATCACATTTGTCGCTTGGAAATTCCTTACGAAGACTCCTTTCCAGAGATGGAACCAATGGAGCCGTTGGACGCTAGGTTTTCCACCTTGTGGTGCACTAAAGACATGACAAAATAATAGCAGTCGAACACTGTGTTTCATGCCTATTATTAGAAACTAAAGGTTTCCATTGAGTCATTCCCACACATGACACCGCACACCCTGCACTAGTAGAGACCAATAGAAAGGTTCCGCGTAGATCCACATTTCATCTATATCACTGTGCGCAGAGATGAGAACAAGGAAGAGTTAAAATATTACTACAAACTAACAGATGAATACATGGATCAGGTAACCAAGGAATGGCTGGAGGAGTTCCTTGTACCCATCGTTGATGCAAAACTCTCTGACACTAAAACCATAGGAAGCCCCATGGTCACCCTAGTCGAGCATGTTGGACAGTCCAATGGGACAAAGAAGAAGAAGAAGAAGGAATAAGTCCAAGATATAGAGATCAATGAGGAGGACGATGAATCTGAAGAAAATGGATCCGGCTCGCTAGGAGGAGGAAACAAAGAATATGGACAAGGAGGAGGAGATGAGAAAGGAAAAGGAGAAGCTACACCGCCGAAATACCCCCCTACTAAAATAGTAACACCGTAGAAGAGGAAGGTTTCTCCACAGAAAAATTTAGCAAGAAAGAATATGTGTGATATTAAGCCCCAATTAGAATCAATGCTCACATAATACAACATTAGCTTGGTCCATAGAGCCATGGAGGATTCTTCTAATGACATCTTGCAGATATATGGAGCAAAGCAGGATGACTTGTATTGAAGGATCGAGAAGGAACTGAAGGAAATACAACAAGTTATTTGTTTGGTCTGTGCAGTACCTACTACGCCTTCCTCGTCACATATTTCAAAATTGGGGGATGAACCAACCTAATTGAGAAGACTTTCATATGTGACAGAGGATCGAATTCAAAAAATCTAGGAAGAAAAGGAGAGGGCTATAGAAGCCTTGAAAAAAGAGAAAGATGAAGTCTTAGAGAAATTATGTGTAGTGCGGTATAGTGTAACCACGTATGAGAATGAAAGAGAAGATTTTCAGGTGATTCTCTAGAAGGACAAAGCGAAGCTACAGAGAGAAAAAGAGTAGTTTCTTGTAGAGCATATTGTGGTCAAAGAAGCGGTAAATACAGCATGTCGCTTTGTGCCTGTCCTAACACAAGAGGAATAGGAGTTGGTCAAGGCTCAATTAGTGAAGCTTGTTGAGATCATCCAACAACTTCAAGTGAGGATAACATATTTGGAGGTCCAAGAAGTACCGATCACCCCACAGGAAGTGCGCGATCAAAGGAAGGAAGTTGCTAAGAAAACGGTAATAAGGATAAGGGCCCTCACCTCAGAGTGCAAACAATTGAGAGATAGAAGTGCGCAGACTTATGAATGCCTCACAGAAGATCCAGAGCTAAGGAAACTGGAAGTCCAGTTATAGAAGGCATATCAGCAGGCATTCTCTGTGTAGGCACAGAAGAAGCCACTCACTACAATAGAAATAATGAAGAGATCTTAGGAACAACATGCAGTGCAACGTCAAATTACTTCCATCCAAAGCAGAGTAATGGAAGTCACATAGAAGTTGCAACCTATGCAGGATGAAGACTGCAAGGTGTTTGAAGAGACTGAGGGACAAGGCTCACAATTGGACCAAGTGGTTGCAACAGTGGAACAATTCCTAAAAGGTCTTGTTACAAAGAATATGATCCAGGAGCGTGTTGAGTAGGAGGCTCAAGAGAAGTAGCAATTTGAGGTAGCTCAAGTGAAGATCAAGGCCTTTGAAGAAACATTTCCCACACCTAAGTGACTCAGGATGAGTCACAGGTGAGTATTGGGGGCCTGTTGGCCCTCAACCAAGTTTTTGAGGAAACCTTGGTCAGGTTTGAAAAAATTTTGGACTTCAAGACATTGTTCGAGAAAGGAGCACCCAGGTGGAGATAAGATGGAAAATCTCACCAGTTTTGAAGGCTATGTGGACCTAGTAAGGGGTCCCTAGGGTTTTTGTAATGGGTTTTGGGATGTCGTCCCATGGGGTTTACCCATGATTAGGCCTTTTTCTAGGGGATTGTAAAAGTATAAATAAGTAAGAATGTATGATAGAAGAGAGGCTTGTTGAGCGAAGTCTTCGTAGCTAAGTGCAAGAATTTTTGGGTTTCTTTATGCAACAAAATGCATTGTCTTAAGGCTCTCTGATCGATAAAGGAGTTGGCTTTGTGCCTTGACCCAACCTTGGAAGGAGGATCTGGTGCTCAGTGCATAGATATCATGTTCGATGTGAAGCTTGACTATGTGGCTCGGTGCACAAGAGTCTTTAAATGTAAGAGATTGATGAATAATAAATAAGACAAAGCAGTTGGTGGACATAGCCCCACAATGGGGTGGACCATGTATATCTTGTGTCTTTGGTTGGATTTGTGTTGTATTGTTTATGTTATGAATATGCTCAGTGCTTTAAATATTATGTATGATAGATAGATTTGTTTATGCTTAGTGATTTACTTATGTTAAAGATAAATGAATGGTTAGATCCAAATCATTGTTGTGTTCTAAGTAGTTGAAGTGATTAATATTTGTGGTTACT
This sequence comes from Picea glauca, assembly GCA_000966675.3. NCBI lineage: Eukaryota > Viridiplantae > Streptophyta > Pinopsida > Pinales > Pinaceae > Picea > Picea glauca. The sequence continues at coordinate 314,520 of JZKD02S0189833.1, read as the reverse complement.
GCATCGATATCTACTAGGGTATGTTCTATGATGTTATTAAAGTGAATAAAATAATGCATATAACCTTCTAAGTGTTTCTAGAATACTCTACGAAGTTTTGTTATCATATGTCTGTGTCTGATATTGGTTGCAGACACCTACATCCTGAACCCCCCCTGCTTCTACCTCCGGTGAGACTTTGCCTACTTCGTAGCTACTGCTAAAAGGGATGGTAGTTAGGGTTTTGTTGGTGCATTATTGAACTTTGAACCCTGGTTCTTCCCCTGTGCCAACACAAAGTATTACTTTTCCCTAAGTTTACTAGTCTAAAGTTGAGGGTGACATCCATAGATGAGAATATTCTCCTAGACATGAATATTCCCCATTAAAATAGGGATCTACATCTTCTTTAGTATTGTCTCTATAACACTTCAGTTAGACTAGTGGAGTAGAGTTATGCATGGAAGCCTTAGTTTTATCACCACGAGAGTGCATATCAGATGCATGAGGTTAGGAGGGCACTACACATGTGCATGCATGAGTTTATATCCACTCCACTAGTGTGATTTAGTTAATTGATGACTGCATGTCCAGTTATTGAGGAGAAGGTGGTAGTTCACTCTAGCTTATGTGGTAATTCTTTGTATATGAGAATATTAGCTTTCATAATTGGATTCATGGGATCAATTAATCCTTTCCAATATTTGACACCTTGGATATCTTTCCACAAATAATAAACTTGCAATAACCCTATTTGTGGGGATGATAACCATCTCTATTATTTATTATCAGGGAAGAGGAACTCAATTGGTACTTCAAGTGTGAATCCCACAAATCCTTTGTATACAAGGGAAATGAAAATAAAACCATCCTATGTTGGAGTTTACAATTAGGATTCAGATGATGGTTATAGTTTTTGGAAACAAATTGTATACGATTATGTTATTTGTGGTATTTTTAATGAATTTTTTTTTTGGAAAGATTATGGTTATAAAATCAAGAGACAAAGATGAAGTAATCATTAATTGGTATATATAATATTCTATTAATCTTGAAATACATAATTTTGTGTCATTGATCATAGATAAATTTACTATTCACATACTCATCTTGAATCAATGAACACAATCAGGCCTAGCATTCTCATTGGCCACAGTCGGTCCTATCATTATCATTAGTTTGAGACTAATATTATGTTTGAATATTGCATTCCATATATTAGAGAGACCATACTAATTGGGTTTGTCCACACTTTTTGGACTATATTTGATACCTAATGATTCATAATTTATCTATAATTACCTCGTCTGGTTCTTATTCCCTCCATGCAACATTATTAATCTTTCATGTGATAAGTGACACACATTTAGTGTGGTATCCAATTCAAATGTGATAATGTTCATCATATGAGCCACATCATCAGTTCCTTTGAAGAAAATGGATAACATTCAAGCATCTTTTATTAGTAATTTATTTTGACACCAATTTTGAATGAAGGTTAATCGATATGTGATATGGGTTTTTATTAATTTAAATTAAAACCAAATTCGAATGGATGTATTTATTATTTTTTTAATTAATATGAATTTTCCATCGTCATGGTAGGTGTCACATCCCCATGGTGTGCCTTGCGATAGTGTACCACTTGAGGGAATTCAACACCTAAAAATTTAACATTTGGATACTTGGAAACACCAAGGTTACTTCATCCAGGTCACACCTCTTAAACTAGAGCATACCCATACTCCATTCTAGGCTACCAAAGAGTCACACTTCTGCTCTAGTGAAATTTTTGTATACTTAGACATTCATTAATGCTTTAACACTTAGTCATATTTAAGCATACATCCACTAGAAATCAAGAGAATAATGGAACAAATGAAAGGAAACCACATATATAGTGTGGGTGGTATGAATTGTTCCAAACACTTAGATAAGTCTTCTCATATATGAAACAATTACAACATGAAAACTTTCGGCTCAGCTTACAATAGGGTGGATTTAAATGACTCGCCTAAGCTCACCAAGACACTCATACACATATCATTAGCAAGATTTTTTTTCACAATTCTCTCTGAAACCTCATATGGTGCACTTGAGATGTGCTCCCATCCTCATAATTGTTGTCTCTTTGTTTTCATAGACTCTGCCTCTTCGTTTCTACATACTTCATAGATTTCCAATTTTGTCTCACACATGCCTCCATAGATCTGCATTTCCTAGACTTATACAAAATCTTCCCAACATAAATTCATCCATATCTATCCATCGAACCCTCCTCCTCAAGGTACCACAATTTATCCTAGAGTGGAGCGACTTCGCTTCTTGAGGGAGCTCCTCCTCTCTGTTTGCCTCAAAATCATAGAGCTCTATTTTTCCCCAAGTTATTTCCAAACATATTCTTCCTTGGTTGAGCACCCTTTTTATCTTATAGGCTCTCCAAGGGTCACCATCATGAACCATTATGTACTTTCAAGGTGTTATGCACCTTCGTGAACCCTTATCTAATTGAATCACCGTGCTCGTTTATGGACATAGTCACCTAATCGAACCCATGTGCTCATCAACCATTATTCCCTTTGGGACAACCATGCCCAACCTTGTTGATCCATTCATGTTGACATGATCCATCTATCTAACCCACTCATCATATTGGGTACACGCACCCCTTAGGTGAGTCAAGCCTACTTTTCTACATGTGTCCCCCATGCCTTAGCCAATTTTCCCTTCATTAATGGAGCACCCAGGTCTTTCCCTCAACTCTTCATCAAACCATCACTTTCTTGACTTGAGTCACAAGGCACCTTGGGTGGAGCTGTCCCTTGACATGTCATGTTACCAAGGAACCCCAACTCCCCACTATATGAATATATCCTTCTCTTCATTCATACTAATCATTTTTCCTCCCCAATTCATATTGTGGTGGAAGTACGCACACCTGAGATAATATCCCAAAGCCTTAGATTTTTCCCCACCTAATTTTCTTTCCATCCTCGAAAACATCCAAAACATATACGATTTCCAAGTCTCTTCCCAAACTCATTCATCCACTGTAACAAAGTCTGTTGCAAACCCCAAGTTTTGTGCTAATCGGAAACCTAAAATTCTAACAAAGTGGAAACCCCAAGTTTTCAACTTGCAAAAAAATCATCTGCATCCAGTGCAATGATCCACACTTCCCTCTTACCAAAATTGTGTGAGACCAAACTATCTATAACAATGGAAAGAAGTCTCCTCCCTAACGTTTTCTGCAATGTCCAAGTTGCCACTATGTTTCCGCGAAAATCACTCTTAATTTCATTGTTGTTGCCACCTCAAATGTTGCTACAACCTGAATCGAAACTTCAAAAATGTCTAAGTGTTGAACTTATCTGAACTTTTTACTGCGCCAATACTTCAACCAACTTTGTCATGTTTCTACACATTGCATGACTCAAGTCTTGCATTGGTTGGGTAGTTAGTCCAACCATCATGTACAATTCTTGAAATGTGCATTTCCATGCCTGCACTTAGTATTTTTTTCTCACATATCCTTCACTCCATCCAACTACAAAGAATAAGGAAAGTGTCCATCCTTACCTCACTACTATTGCCATCTTATTATCTTCGTGAAGGAAATCATCCACAATGTCTAATCATTTCACTTCAAACCTACTGGTGTGTTTGTACTCTAACTTCCTTCCATAATTAGGTCCATAAACAAAATGATCTCAGACCACGGAAATTTCATACCTCATATTTATACACTATGAAGTCACCCCAAAGAAAATTCATCTATATAAATTTGACTCCATTGTCCACCTCATGGCATTATTATCCAATTTTTCCCAAGAACTTTGCATACATAATTCCTTTGCCTCATTACTCCATCACCTGACCATGTTGTTTCATTAACCTATTTATTCCTTGGAATGGATAGACTTCACCCTCAACAATGTTTCCCAAAACAAGAGAAACACACAAGTCCAATTAATTTCTTCATGTTGCAATCTTCTTATCTGTACAATCCTACAAACAAAGGCAAGTCCTCAACTCACCTCCTTTTTTCAAGTCACCTCAATGCAAATAAAAATCTATGATGAGTGTGTCCAACATGCATACACTCCTCAAATGCCCCAAACAATTTTCAAAATTTCTCCAAGTAGAATGAGTCACCTCAAAGAACATTCATTCCTTAGGCACGTTCACACCAATAATTACTCTACCAACCTCAACAAATCATCACTGCTGAATCTTCGATCTATCACACAATCATCTCCAAGTCACCAAGTTCTGATATTCCTCATTGAATATCCCATACTAAAGGCACAAAAACATCACCCAAGTCATTTGGTCACCATTTAGTCCATTCAAGTCGAATTCCAACAATTCTTGGTTGACTTCCTTTTTTACTCCATCTGTCTCCTATAATAAAATTGTTGTTCCCTCTTGAAAGCATCCAAACATTGGCATGGTCATCATAAATGTCAATTCATTGCATGAACACAAAACAACTGGATAAGGAACCAAGCACCATGGTTCTTCACCCATCCTCTTGAATGCAACATATCTATACCTCACTTCCTACTTAACTATAGTGACCTATCCAAAGCACCTCATCAAAGAGTCTGATAGGTTCCTCAAGCCACCTCCACGACTACATCTAAATATTCCTAAGTAAACCATAGGAATCATCCAATAATTTGTCCCCAATCTATACACATGTTCACCCAACCAAGGAATCCTAAATTGTTGTCAGGATTCTTCAAATCTACATCATTTGAATCATCGAGAAAAAGAAATGAACTTGAACCACCAATTCATCAGTATTCCCTTCAAATAAATATATACAACACTTGGAAAATATAAGAACTCAATATAATCATACCTTTCCAATGACATCGTTTGTTGCAACCATGTTCGAATTTTGTTTTCTTGGAGATCCACTTTCCCAAGAAATTGAATCTTTGCACGAACTCCCTCAATCAGCGTCCAATGTGATACAAAGTTGAGTCCATCCATTTAGTTCCAAAAAACATTTAAGCCTCAAACTTCACATGAAACTGATCAAACTCATCTCCAATTCCTTTGCATCTTTGTACCTTGACTTCTTTCACTTCAAGGCACCATGCATTCACAACCCAAATGTCAAGTCATACTATTGCTAACCGACTATTTTAACTCTACGAAAATATACCGTGTCTGAAGGATGTGCTCAACCCACGAACAAACCAACTCAACTTATATACTATTCTCGATGATGTACAAAATGGAGACATCATGATGGAAACATTCCCAACTAGCTGCCTATTGTGGAGTTTCTCTAGGTCAAACCAGTTTGTACAACACACCTAAGTGCTTCACCTTACTGACCTATAATTTCTCCCACTTCACAATCACTTATGTGATCACCCTTTTCATTTCACTTATGTGATCACTTTTTGCAATTATCTCTACAACAATTTGTGAAATAGATCCTTCGTTCATATGACTTTCCCAAGTGGTTGGTTCTCCAATGAACTTTTCACCTGGTCTCTCAAGGTGTTCACACTAGGTCTAACATGACTTCCATCACAAATCCAACCAACCAATTCCTCCACTATCAAATATGCGACAAGTTCTGCGACAAACTCTGCAATGCGTTCTGCGATCACCCACCATGTCCAAGTGTTGTGTTTCACTAGAAATTTTTCTCTCAGTCTGCACAAGCTATGCACCCAGCTCAAACTTCCCATCAAATCATCAACCGAACCTATGTCGTAAATCTAATGAAAAGTTTGTGATGAACAATTTCGATGCACTGAACTATTCACCAAGTCTAAAAATGTTTACACTGAACTACCTTTACAACAAACTACCTTCAAAATTTTCTCGGATACCATCTATTATCAATATAGTGATGAAGAGCTCCCCAACCGATCTCCAAAATCTACAATGAATCTTCTCTAATACCATCTATCACATCCCCACAACACACCTTGCAATTTTCCACCTCTTAAGGGTGTGCAACACCGCAACGTCATGCTTGGCTTCTTGGAAACACCAAGGTTACCTAATCTGCAATACACCTTCTCACTTAGAGCATACCCATACTCCATTCTAGGTTACCGACGAGTCACACTAGAACTCTAGTGAAACTCTTGTATACATAGAAATTCATTAACTTCTTTAACAATTAGTTATAATTAAGCATACATCCATGAGAAACCAAGAGAAAAATGAAACAAACCAAAGACAAACATGGATATAGTGTGGGGGACATGAACCAAGAATAACACCCTATTAAGTCTTGTTATATGTGAAATAATGACAACATGATAACTACTGACTCAATTTAGAACAAGGCAGAGTTAAACGACTCACCTCACGTCACCAAGACACTCATACACATATCATCACTAAGAATCTCTATCGCAATAGTCTATGTAACTACCTGTAGTGCACCTTAGACGTTCCATCATCCACAAACTTGTTGTCTCCTCATTTTTTCATACTTTGCCTCTTCATTTCCACATACTTCATAGATTTTGGTTCTATCTCACACATGTCTTGTTAAGAACCAAATATCAATATATCATATAAAGAACCTCATAATAAGTACTCAATGCCTTGAAAAAGAGAGATCTTCAGATAATAAGCCTCTTCTAGGGGGAAACCTCCTTATTACCACATAAATGTACAATTCCAAGATGATTCAAAATGAAAATGGCTCCTTGGTATATATAGGAGACTAGGAGGTATAATTACAACAATTGAAATAAAGACAACATAAATAAAATAACATTACTAATGTAATATGCCCCAATTAAGGGGTAAATACCCAATATTTAGGGCTTAACATGCCCCTCCCCTTGAGAAAAGTGTTGTCCACAATGCTTGAGTAACTCTAGATGCTTCTGTATAAAAGACTCATCTTCCCAAGTGGAATCTTTAGCTGGTAGCTTCCTCCATTTAATGAGATACGCTGAAATGGATCTATTCCTCAGCTGGTGAATTCTTGTGTCAATGATGGCTTCAGGCTCCAATATGATTTTTCCTTCCTTGCAAGTTCTGGAAATATACTTTGAACTGAGATCTTGTCACCTATAGCCTTCTTTAAGCATGAAACATGGAAAACTGGGTGTACTCGTGAAGATGCAGGCAACTCCAATTTGTATGCCATAGTATCAATCGTTTGCAATGCCTTATAAGGGCCATAGTACTATTGTGATAATTTATTATCCTTCTTGGATTTCTTGAGGGACATCTATTTGTATGGTTGTAGTCTTAAAAACACCCAATCTCCTACTTCAAAACTTCTTTCATTACGATGTTGAGCTGCTTGTTTCATGCGATTTTGTGTCATGTTTAGGTTGTCCTTTAATATCTGGAGAACTTGTTGTTGATGCTCAGTGTGATCTTCCACTTCTTGAACCTTAGATTTTTATTTTGGAGAAGAAGTGATGGAAGGAGGGTGGTATCCATAGAGTGTCATAAATGGTGTCATTTTTGTTGCAGTATGAAAGGAAGTGTTATACCACCATTCTGCCAAGGGTTACCATTTGAACCATTGTGTTTGTTTATCAGAGACAAAGCAATGAAGGTAACCTTCCAGACATTTGTTCACTATCTCGGTTTTTCCATCATATTGAAGATGATAGGATGAGCTATGAGCCAATTGAGTACCCAAACAAGAAAATAATTCTGTCCAAAAATGTCTAGTGAAGATGGGATCTCTGTCACTTACAATAATATTTGGGCTGCCATGTATCTTTTGAACTGTCTCCATGAATGCGGTGGAAACTGTATTGGCTTTGAAGGGATGAGAGAGTGCAAAAAATTGTGCATATTTGGTTAGTCTATCCACAATCACCATGATGATACTCTTTCCTTCAGACTTCGGTAACCCTGTGATGAAATCCATGGAAACCTCCTCCCAAGGTTGACTTGGGATGGCTAATGGTTGTAAAAGACCTGGGATCTTAATTGTTTCCACCTTCTTTTTTTGGCAAACCAAACATTCTACCACAAACCTTTGAACGTCATTTTTAAGGCCATCCCAAAAAAATTCCTTCTTGAACCTATGGTAGGTTTTCAAAAATCCCGAGTACCCTCCTACTAGAGAGGTGTGCAATTACAATAGTACCTTTTGTTTTAGTTGGGATTTCTTACATAAATATAGGAAATCTTTGTACCATAGTGAATCATTTTTCCATGTAAATGTATCTAATGCACTAGAATCCTGCTACAACCTTTGAATGAGAATCCACACTTTTTCTTCATTCTTCCATTCATCCCTTGCTTCTATTATCCAATTAGGTTGGATGATCGAGATAACACAAAAAAAGGCCTCAACATATTCATCCTTTCTTGAGAGTTCATTTGCCACAACATTTTGCTTCCCTTTTTTATAGACGATTTCAAAATCATAACCCAATATCTTGGTTACCCACTTTTGTTGTTCTTCTAAAGATAATCTTTGTTCCAAGAAGTATTTAAGACTATCATGATCTGTTTTGACCTTGAAGTGCCTACCTATTAGGTAAGGATGCCATTTCTTCAATGCATGTAGTATTTCTATCGTTTCCTTCTCATAAATGGGTTTGTGTAAGTCCTTTCCCTTGAGTGGTCGACTTTCAAAAGGTAGGGGCCTTCTTTCTTGCATTAGGACAACACCAATTCCATTTCCCGAGGCATCACATTCCACAATAAAGGTTTTTGTGAAGTCTAGAGTGGTCAAGACATAAGCTTTCCACATCACCTCTTTAAGTTGTTCAAAATATTTAGTTGCCTCTAGAGTCCATGAAAATGCATCCTTCTTAGTTAGTGTTGTTAAAGGTGTTACTATTCTTCCATAGTCCTGAACAAACTTGTGGTAGTAACCTGTCAAACCCAAAAATAGTCTAAGATTCTTCAATGTTTTGGGAATCGGCCAGTCCATCATGGCCTTAATCTTGTTAGGGTCTACCTTGACACCTTCATGATATGCAATATGACCCAAATAATCTACCTCCTTCACTCAAAAGAAACATTTGGATGGTTTGGCATATAGTTGTTGCTCCTTTACTGGTTGTAGCAACTTGTCAACATGTCGCACATGATCCTCCCAAAACTTGCTATAGATTAGTATATCATCAAAAAATAATAACACAAATTTTCGAAGGAAGGGCTTGAAAATAGAATTAATCAACCCTTGGAATGTGGAAGGTGCATTTGTAAGGCCAAAAGGCATGACCAAAAATTCATAATGGCCTTCATGA